>VYZT01056565.1:0-23627 GCA_013400735.1 Pomatostomus ruficeps | reverse complement strand
ATATAATAAACAGGAACTCAGATTAAACTACAGTAACAGCCTTTGTACTAAGGTGCAAGACCTAATGAGGGAATTCCTTTCTCTCTTTCTCACACAGTATTAATTTCATGCCCTATAGATTTTTAAATGGCCCACAAATCTTTGTGATTTGTTGTGGTTTTTTTCTCTAAGGGAAGACTACCATAGGAGGTTTTTTAATGTGAGTTGAGCAGTCAATAACAGTCAAGATATTTATTGGGCATAATCGGCTCCTTGAACACAGCACATTCCATGTGGGACACGGCCATTAGTGTGTGTGTAGCCTTACTGCTGATCCCAGTCTGCTGAACTGGACACTGGCACACTGACATTAATATATGGGTTGATTTTTTCAAGAGCTTGGCAAACACTTCAGAAGAGCAGGTGTCAAACTGCCAATGTCATTGTTTCCAAAGAAACATCCTTCTTTCCTCCTTCCACTGGATTGTCTCAGTAGCTCCTCCTTAAAGTTTCCTATCAAGTTAATTAATTTAGCAGTCTCCCAGGCTACAGGATGATTTGAAACTCAGCATGTTCTCCTACTGGTAATTTGCTAGCATGTCTAAATTTCACATCACTTAACCATGTTTTCAGGTCGATTTCTGGATCATTTGGCTTTAGAATGAAGCAGGACAAAACCAAAAGGCTGCAGCTAAACGGCTTTACTGACCCTTCTTACTTGAACCTGAGAAATCAAATAGATGAAGAGGAAGCTTGGCAGGCTCATGATACAAATACAGAGAAGTGAAGAGTATTTTTACAGGCAGTGGACAGTGAAATAAAAGGAACATATAGTTGTGTCTTCCCGTGAGTAATCTGAAATAAGGTATTCATCCTGTTTACAATCCCAGTGTTACAGCTGGAGTGCTGATCCTTCAAAATGCTGTTTATCCACAACTTCCTCTGCTGGCATTCACTGGCAATTAAAAATTGCTATAGAAATGTCATCATCCATGAAGAGCCATTACCTGCATGGGAAGTACTAAGTGCCTCCATCAGAGAATGTGCAAATTTGCAAATGGCCATATTTTTACAGATACTTATCTTTTAATGATGAAACACCAGACATTATCATAGACTAGTGGAAGCTTTGCCACCTTTGGGATTAGGATTTCACTTTCTGCTTTCAAATGGGCTTTGCTAAACGACTCATAAGATAGAACCAATAGGAAAGTAGGAAAATGTTTATCTACTCAGTAGCCTTGGTCACTTAGAGGATTAAAATACTTTATTGTACTGCTGACACATTTGAGAAAAAAAAAGGAGAAAAAGTAACAAATGGAAATACAACAGTAGACACAAACATCCTTGCCACCATGAAAAAGCTGATAGCTGGGCATTGCATATTACTGTTCCTACTGTGTTTTAAAAGAAAAAACAGAAACCAAGCAGTAAGAACAGTTTGGGTCAATGACCTCATCTCTGCATGCTGTTATGGTGCCAATATTTTTGTCTCTCATGCTTGATAGACCTGTCAGAAAGAGGAGACTGGAACAGCTGGAATCTTTCGTTCTCATGTAATGAATAATTCACATCTCAGTTGTTTGCTTGAACTGCTGAATGCTAGGCCTCACAACCAGATAATTAAGTAATAAAGAATAGGGGATTTTTTCATGCTTCACTTATCAGTTTCCCCAAATTCATGTAAAAATGACAATGTGCAGTCATACACGTGCATGTACACAAGCAGCGTAGGAAGAAGAAATCCTGAAAGCATCACGTGACTGCTAACACCTAGATAATGCACGTGGCTTCCAAATGATGGTCAAATTTGTCCACCACTGCAGTTGTGGATTTGCCATATAATACACTATTATACTGCCTGAAATGATCTCACATGGAGATGGAGAAACCCAAAACTGCTCACGCTGTCTATCAAAACAGAAGCTTTGGGCCCTCCCCAAGAAGATCAGCTGGAAGCCACTTTATTACATTAGATTACACATTTAATTAGAGTTACATTATCCATCAACACCTAAAAGCTCCTAGACTCTTTTACTGTTTCCTTGAGATTAAGTGTGCCTATTATCAACTGTCCTAGGTCAGAGTGCAAGAATATGCAAATGCACAGCACAGCCTCAGATTTAGTGGGGAAAGATAGAAAGTCCTTAACAGAGTATTGCTGCCCATTAATGACATCTCAAGCTGCGTTCACACTCCCATGTCAAGTTTCTTCCTCTCCAGCACCATGAATTTTCCAAATCCAGTATGAAACCAAGTCGTAATACTTGTTTTATTAGAAAGTAAAGAGTGCAGTCAGTATTTTGGTAACATCTGAAAGAAGTATCCCAGATAAAATTTGTACATCACAGAGAGAGGGAATAGGGCATGAGGCCATCTGTCTTCTGCCTGAAACTGGTAAAGGCTTAAATGGGGGTACACTGGGGATCTGGCTTAAGTGGGCTGGCAAGAGAAAGAAACAAATGAGGAACAGTTAATGAAGCAGAATGTGTGCGAGCATCAACCAGCATGATAGCCTGTGATGACTCTGAAATAAAGATATGTGCTCTTCTTGCAGAAATTACAGACTCCTGAGGCAAACCTTTAGCAGAGAACTCCTATGCGAACAGCCCCCAGGGAGCACTTAATGTTATGTGAAGAACAGAAGGCTTCATGTACTGGTAACTGTGCATTTTCCAGTGGAAAAAAAAGCCCCAGACCTAAAAAATATCAATCAACTAATGCTCTCGAAAATGTATGAGAAAGAGAGAGAAGTACTAAGAGACAGAAATACCAGAGATTCTTTCTGACTGCTGTGTCTTCTGTGGGCTCACTAACCCCACTCCTATTTCTAGCACACACATTACTTGAGAGCTTTCAAAGGCAACTGAAGTACCACAGAAATGCTGTTTCTCAGCATGTCAGTATGTTTTGGTGCTTTAACCACAGATTGTCTGCTTGATGACGTAAAATAATCCTAATTTTCCCCTCCAAAGTTTTGCCCAGATCCCATTTGCTAGTTCAGCTTGCAGCTAGCATTTAATTTAACTCTAGGCTGTATCCTCTGCTTTGAGGAAAGGCTTGCTCATCTCACTTGAAACGACTCAGAGGATTCAATATCCAATTAACTTTCTGAAAATCCAGTTGTTCCCCAATTTTACCAATTGAAGTGAGTAAGTGCTAAATTTACTTACCAACACAATCTTTTATTATAACTTGACATCTGATCTCATCAGCACTGCCTTGAAATATTGACCTGGGAAACTATGCTGACGTTTAATTCGGGTGGGTGTGACGGGAATGTGTGAGTGGAATTTCATTAATTAGCACCTACCAAGTCACTTTTCCATGAGGGAACAAATATAAATAATATTACATTTCCTAGCTGGGCCTCTGAACAGCACAAAGGCAAGAATCAGAATCTATATCTCAGTATGATCTTAACTCTCAGACTGTAGGAGAATAATTAAGTTTTGATGTAACTAAATACTTCAGCCCAGTGAAATCTATAATCTGCAGTACCCCAAGTCATTTAGGAATCAAAAGCCCCATCTGTCCACTACCCAGATGAAAAGAAGTGTGAGTTGTCCCTGACAACTGAATAAATCCTTCCGCACTGCGGGACACCATGAGTAGGACACCATCCCTGATGCTGCTTCACCTGAGGGCTGGGAAGTTCAGCTATAAACAGTAACTTAAACTGAATTAACCAGGCATCTGAAGATCATGTGAACATATCCAGAGCTTTCTATTCAGCTCAAGAAATAGGATCTTGAATCTACAGATTAATTAGAATTTCATTTTGGTACTATATGTATAAAACAGCACCAACAATGCCTTTCTCTTAGCCTTGAATTTACTGTTCTGAAAGTTGACCAACTGTACTAAAACCAGTTGGTCAACTGAATACATTGCTGACAATCCATGTGATCCAGGTGATCATCAGGTTGCCTAGAAATCTAGGAGGAAATTAGAGGAATGAGCTGCATTTACTGAAGGGATTCCTACTGCAGTATGTGAAGAGGCATTGATGCAGTAGAAGGGAGAACTCCAGTTAGAGGATGTGGCCACACCAACTCTTGGGAAGGGAATGTGAGCTTGGGGACGCATCACAAAACTGGGTTTGCAAGCAGGTATCAAACACAGAAGGCATGGAACCTTGGCATAGATGTGGGCTGTGGCAGGTAACGCCAGATTGCTATTTTGAGAGCCTTTGAAGTGATTGTGATCCTACCTGTAGTCTGGTCAATGAATACACATTTTGTCATCTTGGTGTACAACAGAAAGAATGATTTCCCTCATTAATGCATATTGAACTTTCAGTTCCCAGCAACTCAGATTAGAAGAGGCTCTAAGGATGTGTGGCCAGCCCTGGACAATTACTCAGGTTACGGCCCTAATTACATTCTTGTGGTCAGTTTTCTAATTGTGTATGTTTCAGAAATTTGTATTTCCAATGCAGCAGGGCATTAAGAATATTTAGAATATTCACTAGCTAAAAAATTGGAAAAATAGATTGATCAGATGTTCTTATTTTAAGTATTACCCTGTAGCAAAATGCTATTGCTGTAAGGCATTGGTGAAACGCACAGATTACACCAACTAGGAATATTCTTGTGTATGGCTGAGGTTATATTTAAGGAAAAAGGGCCAGCTTGGATTCTATGGCATTCACTTGCATGTGATAATGATACAAGAGGAGGTTTCAAGTCAGCAGATTTTCTTGCCCATAGTTTCCAGGTTTTAGCCCTTCAGGATGTATGAGTCCCACACATGAAAATATGGTAATGGGCAACAATTGGAAGATGCCAGAATTTGGCTTTCAAGGTTCTAAGCTATTGCAAAGATGACACACTTCCTTAAAAGGTAATAATTACCAAGGACTGTGGTAACACAGACTCTTTCCCATGGGAATTTTCTCTTCTTCTTCCTGTGTTTAAAGTTTAGATGTTATTGAAACGGTCTCTGGAGAGATGGGCGGTTCTAGCCTGGCCAATTGGCCTAGGGGGAGGTTTTGAATTGACCCAATCCGGGCGACCTTTGAAAAGTCTATATAAGTTTTAGAATTAAATAATAAATTCAGATTTACGCCACATTCCATCGGCTTGGTTTCTTCACTCGGCTAGCGGTTCAACAGCGACAAAGGGCAGTATTTTAAGTGATGATGAACACATGCTGAATTTACCACAGAACTGGGGCCAGTTGACTACATGTCCAATTCCAGTTGTTATCCAAGTCATTGGCTGAACGCCTGCTTCAAGAGATCTGTGATATAGAGAGGTATGACACAGAGCTCTCTGTGCAGGGGCTGCTCATGGGCAGGGCAATAGCCATTTCAGTAACACACTTTCAGACGAAAACACTCTTTCTAGTAGCTGAAGCAAGCTAAAGCACTTGGTGTCCGTTTCATGCAAGGGAATGCAATCCCTTAATACATTCTGCTCCACATTTCCTTGCAGTCTGTATAATTCAAAGGGACAAAAGTGTATGTTGCTCCATTTGAGAGACTAAAACAAGAAGTGAAAACATTTATATCACTTAAATCTGATTCACTCACAATTCTATTTAAATCTAAAAAAATCAAAAGTTCTCCAATGTTTGACAACTACCAGCTGGGAAATTATATTGATGTGGAAATGTCAAGACATAAACATACCAGGTGGGAAGCCATCTCATTTCACATTAGAGTCCCACACTGTAGGCATCTAAAACCCAACCACTCTTCTGACTTGTTTTTTGACAGCGATCTGAATACAAGCTGAATTACACCCTGGAGCATCTATTTGCCTATACCAATGAGAAACAGAATCCCGACAATCAGATCCATAGTAACAGACACCAAAATGTAGACAGATGAATCCCTGCTGCTGTGATGATACACCGTAAGGATATTGCAACAAGCCATAGAGGAAAAAAAGAGATAGACCTTTGGCAAGCCCGTATGTGACTGAGGTATTGTTGTTAAAAATATTTAATTACTAACAACAGTACCATGAAAAAAACCCCAAACCTCAACTAGAGGGAGCCTCATACAATTTAATTGTGAAGAATTCACAAAAATCTGTCCTTTGGCCACTTCATATGGGCAATTTTTAAAGTGCTTTCCTTAGATAAGAAGAAAGAGAGGGGTATCTTATCTTCCATTATTCATCAAAAAAATTCGAAAAGCACTCATGCTTTGAATTTAGTCAGCAAATATATCAACAGGTACCATAGCTACTTATTAAAGCAGCAGCATGTCCAGCCCTGTACCTGAAATCAAGGACCTGTTTTGGCATTTATCTTTTGAGTGTTGAGGTTTATAAGCCTGGTAAGCAGGATTATGGATTCCCTGTTTAGACTGTATTAGTTACAGTGACTTTGTTAACCTGAGCTTTTATACTTCAGTTATCAATTGGAGCTGGTAGCTGCTAGATACAGCCTATCACTATTAGCACCTCAGGAAGATTTTAAATTTTTTTTCGGAATCCTTCAAAAACCTTATAAAATTGCAGTAGCTGCACTTTAGTCTGTGGCGAAAATGAAGGCAAGAGATTTATCAGTCTTAGGCAAGGAAATATGGAGAAAAAATGGCAGAGATAGACAGAGAATTCTAGTATCCCTGGCTGCCAGTTCTGTGCCAGTTCACTGAAATTTGCTTCTCTGTCGTCATGAATTAGCAAAATTGTATGCTGCACTCTGCATTTGCAAAAGTTGGAAATTTTTGGATGCAACTGTATGTGAGAAAGACCTCAGTTACCAGGAGTGGCCTCTCCAGGCTGGCTGAAGGACTGGTACTGCCAGGATTAAAGAGAGGAATTATTGTATTTGTGCTGTAGACAAGAAAAATCCCTGTATATTCAGAGAAATGTGAATAGAGCCCTGAATATGACACAGTGAATCTTGGTGGAGATGCAGGCTGCGCTCCTCATCCCAGAGCTCCCTGCTGATGTATTGCAGAGATGGACTGGGAAGCAATTTCCGAGCACGTGGCGTCTCGCATGGGAGGCCGAGCGAGGAGTGCTGCAGTGCCCCTCACCCTGCACCGGGGCTCGGGGAACGAGAGAAGGACAGGAACATTTCCTGCAACTGCAAACTTTGCTGGATTTGCACCACTCACAAAAAGAACTGACACCACTTCGGCTAACAGTACACTCCCTACAAGAAAAAACATGGAAGAACCAGGATCAATGGGAGAATGAATTGTGATTAATAGGTAAACTAGAATTCATATGGCATTAATAAATCATAGACAGGTTTGAATACAATTAACTCAATGGACATCAGCTACAGGAAGCAACAGAAAGTGAATGCCGATGCCATTAAAAAAACAATTTGTGCTTTTGGAAGTACTGTTATTGGACATGTATTTCATATTTGGGGTGACTGGCACACTTCAAAAATAGATGTTGCAAACTTAAGAAAAAGTATCTTCCATGTCTCCAACTAAAATCAAATTCCAAACTTTCTTCTCTGCTATGAAATGCTGAGTTTTTAAGTAATGATCCCCTCAAAGTGTGTTAGACAGAGAATTATGCCTTCTGACAACTTGTGAGGCCAAAATTGGATAAGAAGTTTTTAAGATTAGCAGAAACATCCCCATATCCCCATGCCTAGTGGGAGGCTTTACCTCTAAGAATACCTTCTCAATAAGAAAGTTCATTATTTGTTGGTTATTTCTATTATAGATAGAAAAAATAAATTAAGATTCATTAATGCCCTGAATGCTGACTGTATAAATATTCATTCTTTCTCCTGTTGTCTTTTTATTTATGCACTTGTTTCGCACACTTAGAGTTTTAAAGAGCATGAACAGTTCCCTTTGGGAAAACAAATTGTATAAGTAAAAGGATTTTTAGTTTGTTATACTAATAGCAACAAAAAATATGATTACTGCTGAAGGAGATTTGTGTCCCTCCAAATCCTTCTGTTATTTATGCAAACACTCAGAAAGGCTGTGCTTTCTCCCCTCTGTGGAGGAAATCTTTCATACTACAGTGTAAAAGCAGAGTCGATATTCCCTCTAAGGAGGTTAAAGAGCTCATCAGGTTTGGTGTTAAACCAGGGGGCATCTCAAGGAACAGAGCACACAGAAGAAAGATGGAAACAATTTCAAGTCCACTTGAAAATTCCCAAAGTAGTAAGGGGCACATATGTTTTTATTTCTCTAGGCACAGACTAGGAGAGAACTGCTCCAGGGCTACCTGATATGCCTATGGAAAATTTCAATTAGCATGAGGAACACCAAGATTTTGCTATGGACGGATTTGTGGCCACCCCAAGAGATACTGATTTTGGGAGACGCTCAGTACTTCTGGATCTATTACTGCCTCAACTCCTTTGCCAAACCTTCCTACAGATTGAAGGAGAAGCAAGCAATATGGCTTGTCATAAAGCAGTTTCTCACTCTCTGTGTAAAGTTCCCTGCTGCTTTATTTGGATTCTCAGGCACTGCTCTCCTGCCTTCTTCCTGTACTGCTGCAGTTCCATTCCATCTCCACAGTAATCTGTAACAATTGAGTCTGAAGCGAGGCTATTAGGAAAAGACAAAAGCATCTTGCTTCAAGACTCTCTATAAATGAGAAACATATTCCTAATTTCATATTGGTATTTCATTTATTTTAGGCTTATAAAGGGCTCATATTCTCTAATCATGCAAATGGATAATGTATTTCTGTTTCCATCAAGCTTCTGGTGTCAATTTTTCCTTCAGTGTTGGGGTAATGGAATTTCTTATTATTTTTTTCTATGTTCCATTCCGGGTGTTTGGTCTTTATTTGTAAATAAATAGAACAATAATGGAGGAGATAATTATTGCTTGTACAGAAAAAAGGCTGCCTAACTATGGGGTTGTCTCTCTAAGTATGCTGGATTCTAGCAAAGAAAACCTTGAAAGGTTGTAATTGAAAGCCAGTGCACCCCTGCAGCCTTTACACTGATAAAAAGGGCATGATAATTAATCACTTGCCTTATTAGAAAGAAGTGATTCTACACAATGATTAAAAATGACTACAAGAGCTGATAACCTGTTACCTCCTCAGGAAGGCAGGTTTGTGAATATAAGAGAATAACTGCATGTTCTGGCAGCAACACAACAGAGACAAACTGCAAGGGACACGGTAAGGGCAGTGCTAACACCAGGGAAGGGACTATTAAAATACAATATATTCTAAAATCATCTCCTGCTGAATGAAAGGAATGCTCTAATAGCATATGTGATTAGCTGGAAGGAAAATCTCAATTGAAAACTGAGGCCAAACTCTTTCCTAGTTTTGTTTTTCCAATATCATTGTGTCTCTGTTCCTTAAGCAATGAGCCCACAGACCTTACCTATGGACAATTATCTGCTTAATTAATGGTATATTTGATTTCAAGATACGCCACAGTATACTTGTCATCCCCTTGGACATTTTCTCTAAGGATCAGGTTATGCATGTGACCCAAACAAAATACATGACATCTGAAATATCAAGGCCAGTAGCCTTGAAATTCTACATAAAACAAAAATATTTTTGGCTTTACTAAAAAAAAACCCCAAGAAAACCCAAACTCCCAAAACAAACAGAGACCACTTTGCTACCTCAAATGAAAACTGCAGAATTTTGCTGTGACCTGGTGATACCTGTCCTGGTGGGTCATGACTGGTATGGATGCTAAACACCAAATAATTCCTTTTTACTGATTCTTACCTTCTCTTGATGAAACAACAGATGAGAGGAAAGAGGCTGAAGGGGCAGAGTGTGTTAGTGGGATGTGGCAGGGCAGATCCCCCCTCTCCCCACCACAGGTGGCAGGTGCAGATGGGAGAGATGACCCAGGTGGGCAATGCCCAGCAGGGACCATCTCCGGGCGCCAAAACGTCTGCAAGCCCAACCAAGAATCAACACCTTGGCGTGGAGAGCAGAGATAGGAAGAGATAACAGGTGACCCAAAGGCTGCTTTACGCTATCAAAGTCCTACAGATCATCAGGGAGGCAGAAGTCTCTTACACACTTCCTGGGAACGTGTGAGATGACTTCTCCCTGAAGCTTGGACGCATCTTCGTGGTTACTTTTCCGGCAATGGAGGGAAAGGATTTCAGTGTGTGCCCCTTCAACAACTGGATGGTGAGATACATTGAATCCTAATCTATACTATTTTTTATGCTAGCTGTAATATAGGTACCTTAATCGTGCACTGTATGTTATCTACTAGTAGTGTCTTCTTCTTTTTTCCTGTGTAGTAATGGTCTGGTTTAAGTCTTATGTCTGTTTTTCTTGGTCTATTCAATAAATAATTCTTGTTGTAATAGGCCTGATCGATCATTATTAAGAATTTGCAACGAGAGTGGGTTTTGGGGTGCTGGCTGCCTCAATAAACTCCTGTCTACTGCCAAAGGCCTGGGCAGGAGAGAGAGACTGGTTTAAAACTCCTCTCTCCATTTGTAACATGGGACATGGTGGTAGTATATATGCTTAAATTTAAGATGAAATTCATTACCATTCCCAGCAGTCACGAAGTTTGAAAACAGTCCCAAATAAGCACTGAAATGAAACTACCCTTGAACAAAAAGCTCCTTTGAATATTTCAGACTAAGGAGAAAATCAACCATTTAAAGGACAGCTTATTTTGGAATTGGTCTGATTTCTATGACCCAGAATTTTCAGAAATCAAGGCATTCTGATTTATCAATGGCACTGCAATAAATGTCTGACACACCACACAGGCAGATTAGAATCAATCTCTGGCTCTTAAAATGCATCTTCTCAGTGTCTTCCTCTGAAGCCTGGGGAAGAAAAGTAAGAGGAATATATTTGGGATATTAATGACAAAAAACTACTGCAGTTCACACTTTTTGCTGACTGTGACTCATTAGCCTTGTCAGCCCACCCATCCTTTATCTCCTCATAATTTCTTACTAATTATCTTCTACATCAAAGCTTTTGGGTGGTTCTAATACTGTAAAATCATCTAATGAAGTCCCATACTTCAAATTACATTTTATGTAACAGCAGGTTGTCAGATGGATAAAATACACCAGGAAAAATGCCCAAGTGTCAAACCACTGGAAATTTCTTGTGGTCACAACCCTAGCAATAATAACTGAAATATTCAAGCACCCAACTCTGCATTTCCTGAGGGAGTGGGAAACATGCAAGTGTGAAAGGTGGTGGATGGTACCTGCCACAAGTCAGAGTGTTAAGCCTTGAATCAGGTCAGTATGTGAGCAGGTATCACAACTGAGAAGCTGTCTCTTAGATCCTCTTTTCAATTTTGCCCCCAAAACCTTTGGTATCTTTGTGAAGGCAGTGTCATAACAAATATGAAGAAATCATGAAAGCAATGGTTCATCAAAGCTGCTCACTCTCTGGAGCCTTTAATATCGAGCTCAGTAACCTCAAATGGACCTGAAATAGGTGGGCATGCTGCCACCTCTCCTGCTCTGGAAGCTATTCCTCTCTCAGCAGTGCTCCTCCTGCGCGAACATGGGATCCCGCTGCCTGACAGCACGGCCAGCTTGGAGGAGCCAGTCAGGCACAGGAAAGGCAGCTGAGACATTAAAGCAGCATCTCTGCTGTCACTGAAAACAAAGGCCCTATTTGCTGTTTCCTCTGTTGAGGGAGGTGGTAAACAAACCCTGCAGAGAGTTCTCAGCACGACAGGGCACCGACAGTGCAGCAGATTTTGCACTGCCTTGTGTATTGGCTTTCATAAGGAAGCCTTAGGGTTGAGGCTGGTATCAACACTTTTTGCTCTTAAGGCAAAACATAGGCAAGTCTTACTAAAACAGCAAGTACAATTTTCCCCTGGGATGTTCAAACAAGCTTTCCTGAAGTAAAAAAAAAAAGCCAGTCCATTTATAGTTCCATGTGTGCAAGATGCCCTTTTTCACACTTGACATTTGTGCACATAAACAGAAGCTCAAATATCAGGAAAACAGCAATTCTTTGCTCAGTTTCTCAGAATTCAAAACTTCGGCTGTTGTATGGAAATTCACAGACAAAAGGGCATTTTTTCATGCTGACCCATCCTGACCAGAACTGCAGCATCACTGTCATAGGAAAGTGATGAAGCTAATAACCTAACGAGGTCCCCAAAGGATTGAGCATTTATGCAGACAGCAAAAATACATAGAATTATCATAATTAACCACACAAAGGATTTTAAAGCTTAAATATTTCAAGGCTTAAGCCTGTATCTGTGGAAGCCCAGGAGAAGACCTAATGGGAAGGTCTGTGCAGCTGTGCTGGGTGACTGTGACGGGTGACTGTGATGGTGGCTGTGTGTGGCTCCCTTTCTGGTTCACTTGCCCTCCCCACACACGGTGCACACAGGCATCCCAAATCACTGAGTGGCACATTAAGAATCCACATGGGCTCTGGCTGCAGAAGGTCCTCTTTTCTCTGCGTCATTCCTGCTAGCCCTGCTGCCTGCAGCTGTAGGGAGTTTCTCTGATTCTGAAGGTGTCTTTGAAGTGGCCTCCAAAGGACAATGTTGTGTATGAAGCAAATTCCTGCCTATTTGCTTATTATTCAATTTTAACACAGTTTTGGTTTTTTTTTTTTTTTTCTTTTCTGATTCATCTGCCTCAAACCCCTGTGAAAAAGGGGACATTGGACAAGTTTGTGTCATTTAGAAGTTCCCATTTCCCTGTGTTGTTTTTTCCTGGCAGATACAGGATATCTTTGCTGACTTAAAACCCAAATAAGCTGTGCAGGTGGCTGACTTACTCAAATAGCGAAACTGAACCTTGCAGAGAGAGTGAAACAATAAAAAAAAATTAGAGTTACAAGTTTTACTGGGTCTATAATTATTCATAAGAACAACTGGATACTCCAGTAAGAGGCCAACAATACACATGTGTCAAACATGCATGAAACGGGAAAAGAAGCCCTATCTCTGCAGTGGTCAGCTAAGGCCAGCAACCACTGCCTCCCATCTGGGCCTAAAACTGGATTATTATTAGAGAAATGCCAGTGCATTGGGATCTAGTTCTGTTTCTGTGTCACAGCTGTGAGCCATCCCATTCCCATAAGCCAGGAACCCAATGAGGAAAACCCAAGACGTATGCACTGGTTATTTGCAGCCAATCCATCTGGAGCCTGTTCTGTGTGCCAGATATTTTTGGGAGACTGGACTGGAAGTGGGGTCCATTAGATATCCAGAGTTAATTAGTAACATTCTCTTCGCCTTTTATCTTTTCTGTCTTTCATCTGTGGATGTTTTGCTACATGAGATGCTGAGGTGCCTTTAGACAGAAGTAGTGTTACAGCGGCTTAAATATAATCTCCAAATAGTTTTTAAACATACTGACATGTCGGGGGGGAGGAGGGGGTCGCCTCTTCAGTGAAGTCAATATAGGTAGACACAGTATTAAAATAAAATAGCTTCTTTTGATGTGCAGATTGGCAGATCAAGGAATCATAATCACTGAACTAAATCTCTCTAAAGCTCTGCAGCATACATATGCTCATTAGAGCACAATATTGCTACTTATCAAGCCTCTGAGTAATATTTATAAAAGGAAAAAATACAGTTAATGTGAATAGTTCCATGACTTGAATGCCTGGGCAATCCATTTGATGGGTTTTAAAGATGAATAACATATGCCTTAAACCTTAATTTATCTAAATCAAATTGACTCTCGACAACCTGAGGAACTACTACAGATTGTGATCAGAAACAGTTTACTGTATAACTTGTTTGCCCTTAGTGGGTTACAAGATATATCGAATATTTCTCAAATTAAAAAAATTAATGGAATCTCACTGTGAACGCTTAGTCATGATAAAAATCAGAGGCAAAGTGATAAGAAAGATGGTTTAGTTAGTGTAATATTTAAGATAAACTCAAGCTCAATAACATGAATTAACATGGTATTTGCTAATCAGTAAATCATGCCAAAACCCAGATCTCAAAATAAATCATTCCTTCCCCTTAGACTGCCAGGATTTTTAGTATAGGATACTTCCGTAATGCAATTTTTGTTTTATCTTGCTGCTTCTGGGTTATCTTGTTGATGACATGTGAAAAAAAACCAATATGTTCATCTTATTCCCAAATCCTTAAAGAATATTTAACTTTACATATTATGTCTGTCTGTCTGTCTGTCTGTCTATCTATCTATCTATCTATCTATCAAGATAGTTAAAAAAAGCAAAGAAAAAAAATTGTAACCTCTGGAACAAAGGGGGTGGACAAACACAAGCAGCACCACTCCAGGCCTTCTCTTCCAAAGCATTTGGTAAACAAGCCCCCATCTACTCAACTGAAAATCAAAAAAAACGTGAACAACTTGGGAGCTACAGACAGAATCCCCACACACTCAGCAAAACTCACGTGCAGCTACAGAACCTGTGTAGCCTTTTGGCAACACAGTGAGCTCTCAGAACTACAAACAAAGTATGATAATAAAAGCCCATTATGGTTGAGGAGCTGCCTGGGCTCTCTGGAGCTTTTTGATGTTGTTGACCACAAGCTCTCTCCTCTCTCAACTCCCCCTCTCTTTAGGGAGATAAAAGAGCTCAGATTTTTTTGCAACTGATGTGTCTCACTGGAAGATCATTTCTCCAATCTTTACTGCGAGAGAGGAGCAAGCAGAAAGTGCTTCTCAGACTGAGAAGAGTGAGGAATGAGTTGAGAAGAATTAGAAATGAGTTGCTGTTCCATCCCCCACGAGGATATGCATGTAAAGGAAGCCTTTTTTCTAACCCGCACCTTAAAATGCCAGTTTCCATCTCCCCCAGCTGCTTACGCGCTTGTGCACTGATTGTACCAGAGGCTCAGGATGTGAGGTTTGTCTTTGCAAATAATCTGAAAGGCTGGTACCTGATGTAAATTTATACAAAGGAGGAAAAAAATCTACTATTAAAATCTTGATGGTCTCATGGCCCTAAACTACTTCATGTCTGTCATCCCCACTTGACCTCTGGCTTCCCTATCCTGCAGGTTTGCAGCAATGACTCCTCATCCACCGCAGTGCAAGGACCATCAATGTACTGCATGCATGAATAACTCTCTTCCCAAACTGGTTTCTTCTGAGAGAAGCAATGAGAGTAATTTTGCAGTTTAAAAGCATTATAAGGGCCCAAAGCTGCCAACAACCATTTAGATATGAAGCAGGGTTAAATTTCTTGACACACAACTGGCACAGCTTCATCAGATATTAGTGAGAAATTCAGTGATAATTGCTGCCCAAGATGAAATAAAAATACCTTTAAGTACCTATTTCTATATACTAAAATATGCACATGTACAGCACAAACCTCTTCTTTTGGTGTCTTACACCATCTTTTGCTTCCCATGCCTTTCTGAGGTAGAACAAATTAATCACTTGTTGCACTCCTAAACATTTTTAAATGTTCTTTGCTCCGTGATGTTGCCCTGACTTTGCAGTGTTTTCTTGTTAGACTTTCTCTCTCATGGCCATGACTTGTTTTCTCTCTATTATCTATGTTTTCCTAAATTGTATCTGTGTTTACGAATTCCGGTATATTAGGCGGAGAAATATGATTGACAAATACTTTGACCAAGTGGATTATAGGAGGTGGTGATTTCTACCTCCAATCCACGGTGATGTGTGAAAACATATAAAATAAAGTCGGAGGGCTCTGCCCTCTCTCTTCCTGCTCTCTCTCCTGCTGTGTCTGTGTGTGTGTTCTTGTGTGGCTCTCCTTCAGGCCCTGGGCCTAGCAGGCTGCCTGGGGAGTGCCATACCGTGTTGCTGGAGAAGGTTTCCTTGTGTGATGTGACAAACCAGCTCTAGAATGATGTAATGTTTGACAGTATTGTGCTACCCAAGGACCTACAGCAAAGGACACAGGCTTTGCCCTATTCAAAGATGATGAAATGATGGTCTCAATTACTCAATTACTTTAACTGATTGTCTCTTTTTAATTCATTAAATTGGAGTAGGTGGATTAATGCTATTTCAGGAACAAGAGGAAAAGACACCTACAACAAAGGAACGTTATAGTAACTGGCACTTGCAAAAACAGAAGCAGTGCTTAAAACCTATTCTCTAACACCAGGAGTGACCTGATCACTCTGGTGAATATAAAATGCCTCAACTCAGTGCTTTGACTGAGTATAGCAACAAAAGAACTCTGAGAGCTCTTGTGAAGAGAACACAGAGGGCTAAACAAGCCTCAACTCTTATCAGTGTCAGTGGATATTAAGGACACTTTGCATCCCCAAGGAGATATGCAGTACTCTGAAGAACCAAAGTCTATAAACATGTATTAATTATCATAACATACACTATTGGCCTAGCTGGCACTACTGCAGCTGTAGCCCTTTAGTCTTTCCACACTCCTGTAAGAGCTTGGAAATGACATATAAATCCTTGACTGCTTACAGAGAGGGGCTCAAGGACCTATCCCAACCTGTCACCCCCAAGCTCTCCTGTCTCCATATCTACTACAGCACCATGATGTACTACAGGACTGACTGTCATGTCAAACTTGCTTAGCTACAGTGTATTCCACAAATAATCAAGGGTTGTGGCTCAACATTTGTTGCAATTTTTAAAAATAATTCACTGAATTTCATTAAATGTCTCAGTAGAGGCTATTTCTGAGTGTAGCTGTGAAAACAGATGTCTGGAGAGTGGCGTATTGCAACTATCTAGTGAAATGACAGATCAATCTTTTTACAGAGCTTCCTGGGGATATAAAAACATGACTCTGTGCCAGCCAGGCAATGGCAGCTGCCCAATCAGGACAGAACGAGGATACAGCAAATCACTCTATGTTGTACCCAGCCAGAGTCACCCTCTCCTTGACTTACGCTGGCAAGCTGGTGTTGTTCTTCGGCAAGGGAGGAGAATATTGGAGAGCTCTGCCTGGAGCTGTAGCCAGGGGTTCAGGTCAGCTTCATAAAGGGGCACCTTTTCCTACACATGTAAAACTTGTCTCTAAGCGCAGTGGGAGCCATGGCATTAACAGGACATGTGAAGAGGAAGGTCCTAAAACTATCTGTCAGTGCCCCTATTGATGCTGAAACACAGTGATAATGTACTGTTATCTAGGAGATGATGGTGTTCAATGCCATACAAGTACTCTTCAGATGGAAAGGAGAAAGGAGAGAAGGTGGGTGACAAAAAAAACCAAAGGGATCAAGACAGGTGGAATAAGATCAAAGAGTTGAGGATGGGCTTTCCTAAGAGAAGTTATCATAACTAGCAATGCAGTCATGCAATTGCTTCTTGGCTCATGGAATCCCATTCCCTCCTAAATGTTACACAATGCCAGGGTGCTGGAATAACTTTCCTCCAGATATTATTCACATATACAACAGCTATTTATGGTGTATTCCTAGTTAACATAACATTGTTTCAAGCAGATCAAGCTTTTTCCAATTCAAACATAGACTTCAGCCCTGCCAAGAGGTTCTGTACACCCTCAATATGTGTAAAGTGTCCCAACTGCAATAATAAGCAATTATACTGGTATTTAAAACACAGCAGAGGTTTTTTTAAAAATATAGTCTAAAATACGCCCAGTCCTGCATTCATTATACATATACTGATTCTTCTGAGCTCAAAATGCCACATGAAGGCTCACTGCAAACTCTACACTTACACCAGGGATGTGTGGTCTGGAGAACACACTCACGGATATAACACAAAATTGGCCCCAAAAGGATCTTGGCGTCACAGCTGTTTAAGCAGCAAATGTAAATTCTGATCATGCTCGGCAGAGATAGAAAGAAAATACAAATGGTAGCTAGGAAACAAAGACACTTGAATAGCAGGAGGTATAATAAGTAAAACCACGGTGTCCTTCACCCAGCTCCCAAACTTCGGCGTATTTTCTTGATTTGTTTATTGACAACATGCAAAGGATAGAATAGTAATATACCTCAAGTGGCACTAACAGGAGAAAATTGTTAATGCAGAGTAGCTTAAAAATCCTTTACAAATGGAAAGAATATTCAATAAAAAAATAACACATGTTCAGTTTCTTTTCTACAAGTAGTGTTTTGTTTTGTTTTATTTTGCTTTAGTTCTTGAAAACAGCATTAATCTATGGTGGAAAAGCTGGTGAGGGAAGGAAGGGAGATTTTCTACTTCAGGCACTGGACTGTGTCCCCTGAAACTTTGGTTCTATCCTGAGGAAGCTTCAGACCTATAGCTATGGTAACTAAATCTCACTTCTGCACAGTTCATATTACCATTCCTGCCTACTTCAAAATATTTAATGTAAAAGTGTGAGACGGTGAAGGATACATATATTACAGTGACAGACACTGTAAAATCATTATATTTTATTAAGCTGAAAGATTTTACAGCCAAAATTTGAGTTATTGCAGGTTTCTTTCTTAGAAGGGCAGCTGGATATGTCTTTGGTGAAAGTCTCATTTAAAAAAATAGTCTTACTTTCTTGAAAACCAGTTAATCCAACAACAGATGATGGCTTCCTTGCCTAAAACTGTTGGACTCCTTTCTCAGCCAGCAGTACTCTAAAAGCTCTCTGCTACTTTTACAGGCTGTAACATCAGTGTTTCTAGGCTCTTTTATTCTATAATATACTTTTTCAACAATAACAAAACAAAAATGAAGAGCTATGGAAACAATTAGTTTTTTCCTAAGTACATATATTCTACAGGAGTTCTGACTTTTTTTCTGATGGTTCATATTGGACTTCTTAGAAATACCGCAGATTTCTACAGTAACTGAGTTCCATGTCCTGCAAAATTCACCTTACACTTTAAGCTATGATTGCACGGAAGAATCACAACAATGTCTGTAACAGACAGGCACTGATTTGTGTTTGATAGGACGAATTAATTCTATTCTACAGGAATAAGGAAACCATTACACAAGTCTTGAGCAGGCTGCTGCCTTACAAATGATCACACATTTTCCTCTCCATCAGCATCCTAATTCCCTGAAGACAACCTCGTTTTATCACTAACACTGGGAGTCCACAAATGAAATCTGCCTCTGAGATACGTGCTTTATTTTCAGCTGCTTCTATTGTTTGTTTGTTTGTTTTTCATGCTAATTAATTGTTAGATGAATCAAGATCTGGATGAACTGGCATCTCAGGAATCAGCAGCACTAATGTGCTGTCAACACTGAGCCCATAGGCTGTGCTAAAATCCTGCATGGATTCATTGCCATTTATCCTCTAGGGATGGGGTTCTGCTTTGCAAATGCTTAGAGAAACAAATGAATTCTCTTGTGGAAATGAATGGTTTTTTCTGGACCAAATAGAATAGCCTGGGACACATTTAAAACAGAAAACTGATTTGTATGAGCCACTTGAGAAATTATATTGTTCTCCAGTCATGTCTGGACAACACTGAATGGGTGGATGAATATGTAAACTGGAACTATACAAGGTCACAACCCAATGCACATATTTTTAAAATGTATATTCACTTGCACGAGCACCTCAACATCATTTGAATACACCTATGGAACAAGCAAAAATACCTCTTTTGACTTTTCATCACCACAGAACATCACAAAACTGAAGCGTGGCACAAGCCCTTGGGGATGCTGCTGCACTGCATGCATCTCGTGGGGCTCTCCTTTCTCCCACAGTTTCCCAGCTCCTGCAACACCTGCTCTGCTCCCACTGGGCTCTGCTCAATGGGCCAATATTGGTGAATTTTCCATTTCAGGAGAGAGAGACACACTGCTCCCTCTGTGCACTGCAACTCTTCTCTAAATCAAATCTTGGTTCATTCAGATGCTAAGATAACTTAAAATACCATGAGAGGATAAACAGGAGGCAGCAGAATGCCAGTCCTGAGGAAGGAATTATCCATAATTCAAACATTTCAGGAAACAGAATACCAGAAGGTCCATAACATTTTCTGTTCTGAGCTTCCTTGCTTTGTAGATCTTTTTGCCTAAGTGGCTGCATTCAGTGATAAGTACCTGAGTTGCTCATCTTTATGAATTCTGCAGCTGAAACAAATGCCACAAATCACAGTTACCTGACAGAGAACCATGGTGAAAAAGGGTTCAATTCATTCTCTGTGACTTTTGGAAGAAGCATTTATCATATAAACATTATTTTCTAAAATACTGAATTTGAAGTTAGGATAAGTAAAGCTGACATTTTTTAATACTTGTTCTCCTAGGTGTACCAAAACTTACTAAGAACCTTTTTTCTTCAAGCAAGCAAAAATCCCACCCACTGGTGATTTCCTTCCTCAGGAATACTTTCAAATTCATTAATTTTAATAGTCATTCAGGACTTTCAGACACTGTAGTATCAAGAGAAGAAAAACTTAGATTCCACGTTAGCCTGACATTGCTAAACCAAACAAACCAAACATTCCCCCTGAATTTATTTAACCTTTTCTTTTATCTGCATGCTTACATTATACAGGGCACTTCCACAGCAAATTCAAATTTCATTTATAATTCCCTTTTAATTTTTGTTGTTCCACTGCCTGTTGCATGCTCCTGTTCCCCTCATGTGCCAAAGGTAAACTCCCCAGTGAATGTGGGAGATGTCTTTCTCCCTGTGGCTACTCTAATGATTTACTTCTTTCTGTAGCACAGTTGACATTTCTTCTAGAAGAGAAAAACACACAAAGACAAAAATGTTTTCCTAGGTAATTTTTCTTGCTGTATATTTCACAAAAATATCTTAGTAAAATATACCAGGAACAAATTGTCTGTGAGATCTTACACCGCAATCACTGCCTAATCTGTAATAAAACAGGAAATGTATAGAAATTCTCCTTTTTGGTATATATTACATGAACTTGGTGTTTTTCCAACCTAAAAATAAAAACAAATTCAACAAATAATTGAATCTACTATAAAGGAAATAACAGGGGAACTGTCTTCTTCATCAGTTCAAGGATATGTCCCCTGATTTCCCTGTAAGGTTGCCAGAGATCGCCAGCACTTTTCGGAGTTTGTGGATAGAGACCCTACTGCAACTCATCAAAGCTCTCCTCAAAGCAAGAGAAAAAATCTGCAGGACTGTGACAAATACCATTTACTCACTGAACATTAAAGGGAAGATTTGTGACTCAAGTTGGAAACATACCTTTTTTTCAAAACATAGCAAGATGCACACAAGTATGTGCTGGTACTGCCTTCATGAATCTTACTGAAAATAACTTGTTCACCTTTAACTAATTCAGTAAACCAAGAGGCTTTTAATCAAAGCTGCAACTGTAATGAGTTCTTCAGACCATAATATAGTTCTTTTTCAAAAGCACCAAATTAATGCACTAATCCTCTGAGGAGCTATCACTAATTGAATTCTTTCAGAATAAATTAAAACATACAACATAACCAGAGATTTTGTAATTCCCCAGATGATAATGTGCTTCAAGGTTTCAGTTTTTAGTTTTTTGGTTCTTTTGGTTTATTATTTAACTATTTGTTTTACATACATATTCTTTATGTAGGTAAAATAAATAGTTATGTATTCTCATATATACATAATTATAATTATTATTGTTATTCTTTCACAATGCTGGTACATAAAGGAAAAATGTACCAAATTTTCAAATAATCAAATAGAACACTCAGTTTTAAAGATGATGAAACATTCAGACTTAGTTAATTTTCTCCTCTCTTTAAGATGGCAAAACCTAACAACTTCAAAACATGACTGCCAATTTGTTTCTGTCACTTTTTCGATGAAAAATCTATTCCCTCCTCGACAAATTTCACTGCCAAATGAGGTTCTTGTGAAATTGGTTTCTTTGGCAAGTCTCGAAATCTTTGGAGTGTCACTGGGGTATCTATCGGGCTTGTATCTATTACAGTTGCTGACATGGGATTGCTTTTCTCCCCTCCTCTGGGGTTTACTTGCGTTGAAGTCAGGACTTAAATCATCATGTAACTCTTGTCAGCTTGTCACTTCAGTGTACAAAGGGCATTTCTGCTTGACAAGTGTGCTATAAGTGTTCAGAATTCAATGAACAAGACAACAAAGTAGGAACCAATAGAATACTAATAATTTCATGGATGCTAATAATGGTAATGAATACTTGCAAATAAAACTTGAAATATTGCTCCTGTTCTCACAAACACACCCAAAAGAAAAGATCCTTGCTGTGAAGTCAGACATACTTATCTGCATTATACAACATTAAAGAGGTTCCCTGCTGTTTCTGAATTAACTTCAAGTACTCTCGGTGTAATATTTGCTTACAAAAATGTAATGTTACAGTATTTCAATTTCATTTTATTTGGATTTTAATATTTCTGTTGTAAATAATTTAGTTTTATTGAAAAAAGTCCCAGACAGCTGTATCATGATCTTACCCAAAACCTGCTGCCAAATTCAGATTTTATCATTTGGAATTAATTGGTGTTACAATTTGATGTTGATAGCTGTGTAATGGTACATAATGTTGATTGTGGCAGTATAAAGCCCCGGCTAAATTAGACGGCTGAAAGAAGGACCAGGAGCTTTCATTCCTTGAGACACAGTTAGAGTCTGTGAGACAGGAGCAGAAGTAAGGACTTACCACAACACAGTAACAGTGATTACTCTGAGGGAGCAGTTTATGTTTTTGAAGTGCAGTAGAACACATTAAAACCCTCCTAGCGGCTATTTGGCAGATATAATTAATCTCATTTTAGAGATGAAGGAAATGCAGCACAAATAAGAGCCTTGGTAGGTACCAGACAGCTCTTTCAATGTGAGACAAATAATTCTCCAGGTCAATGTGTTCAAAGGCTTGAGAGCCTTGCTGGATTGCAACACTTTTCCTGGTATCTGCAGATTTCAGAGTTGGCTGCCTTTGTTGTGAGGGCAGCGGTTTAAGGTGAGAGAGGAGCAGGAAGGATGTGAAGGAAAGGCAAAGTGATGGGCAATGTCCCCACTCCTGTCACTTTCCACATGTGCGTTTCCATGTGCCACAGCTGCACTGCCTGTGCACCAGGACTGAGCGTGGTCAGACTCCCAAATGGTGACAAACTACACAAAACACCCGGAAGGCATGAACTGTGGCCAGAAACTTCTGCAGTCCATATATCCAGCACTCCTTTGATTTTAAAGGAAAGCACAGGCACCTATGAAAACACTATCTTTGCCAACATTCAAGGCCTTTTCCTAAATGTGAGTTCCTGTCTAGGTACAAGTCTATCGAAAAAGGTATTGTAGAAACCTCACACATTCAAATGATTGTGTTGGAACATGTTGGAAACAAGAAAGGGAAACAGAAAATAAAATAAATCACAATCTGTTTGTTATCACAGACTGACTGTCAACAGCCACCTCCTACTTAAGGGTCCAGAAGCAGAACCAGGCAGTTCATGTATAAATGCATGGATGAATGTATAGTCATGAACTGTACACCATTCAAACTTGCTGGACAAGGGATTTGAAAAAATCATCTACTGATCTGAGGATGTTGATTTAAGAATCTCATACATATTCAGTACTGAGGTGTTTTTTAATCAACTAATCAAAGCACTTGACTAATTGAATGTCAACTCCTTTCTGCAGTGGGGTGAAAGTCAGTTCTCCCTGACCTGGTTTGAGTTACTCCAAGAACTGGTGACAGCTGGTTTTTATTTGTTCAAAGAACTGATTAGAGCTACTTTATAGCTGACTTATTCTTAACAACTCCATTATCTCTAATGAAAATTCTTTTCGTTCTACTTCGTACCTCTGTTTGAAGAAAAGTTGAGTAATCCTATCAGATTTCTTCCTAGTTTTCTTATCAATGTTTGATAAACTTCACACACATCCACATACATTTAAAAGTTATCTGAC
>VYZT01056540.1:0-20229 GCA_013400735.1 Pomatostomus ruficeps | reverse complement strand
GCACAGGGAACATCCACATCAGAATAGTAGAAATTCTTGTGTCACATCTCTCTCTTTGTAAATACATTGCACCCACTCATTTACTTGCACTTTATTGCAACCACTAACTCCAAAATGACTGAAAAGGCTTTGATGCCCTTGCACCAACAGAGTCACCTGTGAGGACTGAGTGTGTATTTCATCTACGTCATTTAAGCCTTGCTTGCTCTAAGAGAAGTCTGTTATTACTTTATTGATGAATCACATTCTGCTACCCAAACCCCATAAAAGGCCAGTTGTAGGAAAACTCTAAATTCAAAATCTTTTATCTACAACTGCCAAACCAGCATGGATCACCAAGAAGATTTAAAAAGACCATGCAGGCAAGCCCTGTTCTGTTCTGTGCAAATAGCCTATTACAGTACTGTATTTTGTGTGCTACAGCCTTTAAAAGGAAATGACACAGTAATTTCCCATCAAATCAAATCATTTCTAGCATAACTTTTCATTGGGGGTATTCTGCATGTATCCTGAAATTTGCTTTCTGGGGAGACAACAGGCACAGCTGCATGTCTGGTAAATACGTGTGCTTGTTTTTCATGTAGGGGTGTACGTGAAATTAAATTCAATTTGATTCAACAGTATTTTACTGGAATGGCAAGCTGCTAAATGTAGCCTAAGAAAATCAAACAGACCCTTGAGGAAGTTGTCACCAGCTGATACAATGCATTTAGGATGGGGTTTCATTCTGTATCTGGGGTTTTATCCCATCTATCTATTCCCCACTACTGCCCATTTTCCATCTTGTTCAGTCATTTGTAAAAGTAACCTGCCATCTGAGAGTATTTCACAACACAATGCCATCATTACACTCTCCCCCAGGGGTCAAGAATATTTTTTCCTCAATTTTTTTTTTTTACAAATACATTTTAGGATTTCTGATGATACCCCCAAAAAAATCCTTTTGTATCTCACTCAGATTTTGGATGTTGATTCAAAATGCATTGCTCCATTTCATTTTTTCCTACTAGATTTTCTTCTCAGATGCTTCTTTTTTTCTCCCTCTTTATTTTTTTTTTGTCTCCTTGTTTCTGCTCATAGTTTATAGACATTCTTTCTCCATTCAGTATATGTTTCAGCCTGTATATTCACTGAAATAAAAAAAAAATCTATTAAGACAACAGTGTCCAGTTGAGCATCCCATTGTTTGCTTCCATTCTTCCCAGACCTCAGTTATACAGAGCATCATGAGTTACAGAAACAGAATCATAGAACCACAGAATGATTTGTGTTGGAAGGGACCATAAAGATACTCTAATTCCAACCCCCCCTTCCATGGACAGGGATACTTTCTACCAGATCAAGTTGCTCAAAGCCTCATACAACCTGGCCCTGAACACTTCTGGGGATGGGACACTCACACTGCCCTGGGAAACCTGTTCCAGTGCCTCACCACCCTCATTGTAAACAATCTCTTATTTATGTCCAATCTAAATCTACCCTTTTTCAGTTTAAAACTATTGCCACTTGTTCTGTCACAATAGGCCTAGGGAAAACTCTCTCTCCATCTTTCCTGCAAGCACCCTTCAAGTAATGAAAGACTACAATAGCCCTCCCTGGTGCTTTCTCTTTTCTAGGCTGAACAGCCCCAACTCTCTCAGCTTTTCTTTGTAGGAGAGGTGCTCCCGTCCCCCAGACATCTTCGTGTCCCCCCTCTGGATGCACTACGACAGATCCATGTCTTTTCTGTGCTGTGGACTGCAGACCTGGACACAGCCCACACAGGTGGGGTCTCTGGTGAGCAGGGTAGAGGGGTGGAGTCACCTCCCTCAACCTGCTGGTCAAACTGGGGGTGATGATTATGAGTAACTCAAATGATCCTATGTATAACTCAACCTATATAAATTCTCTGAATTAATTCTTGTGAGTTATTGAGGCTGTAGTTACTGTAGCAATTTATTTTGCAGTTTTGGTCCCACAGAAGTCAACCTATTACTATTAAGTGGCCAAAAATAATGGCATTGATGTTGCTTTCACATGGAATCCTCCTGTGCTCCTGTGCCACAGCAGAAGGAAGGTCTCCTGGTGGTGGTGAGATGGGACCTGGGAGACAGAGACTTCAGCAAGTTTACTTGAATGCTCTCCTTCTCCAGATCTTGTTTTATGGTGCAGGATACTTACAGACTTTTTTTCATGTTAAGCTTTTACAATCTGATTTGTAAACTTCAGAAACTGAAGCTTTTAGACTCCCCTGTTATGAGGCTGAGCTTTATATAATTTAAGATGTATTCAGTGTTCCTATCTCTATAATTAAATTCATCTGGTTTTGTTATTTTGAGCACCTTCTGAATTTTTTTCAAAGAGCTTATTAGGCATTATGTTGAAAGGATTCTGCTCAAATTATATCCTTCATTTTCTCACTTTGTTTTAAGGATAATTACTTAACTGATATTTGAATTAATGAAATAGGGTATGGAAAATCACTAAATTGGCCTGAAAAATCTTACAATTTAGGAAAAAATAGCCTGCTTTTTTATTTCCTGTTTTCTAAGTCTACAGGGTCCACTTGGGATATTTGCAGAGTTTAAAGTGGAAGTTCTCAAACATGAGACTGCAAGACCATTCATCGTTAATAAATCAACAGTCTCTAGAACCACACTAACCATCCGCACTTTATACACTCATCAGTCAAAAGGCTGATAATGAAATATCCATGATCCTTGAGAGATTTTGAGAACTGACAGGGAGTTGTTGTTAAGACAATGTTTTCTATACCGCTGTGGGGATTGCTAAAGGATTTTTGTATGAGGGGTTTTTTTTTAACACAAAAGTAGAATTTTCACGAGCATTTGACTGGAGATGGGATTTTTAAAGAAAAAATTACAAACACCGTGGGACTCACAATGAAATTGTAACAATTGAAAAGACTCCGTTTTTGAGCTATTTTAATATCTATAAAGAAAAAGAAAGCTTCCTGATCTTTTTTGACATTGACATCTTTAGGATACAGATACAGTTTTGCAGTTCGTTTTTCATAAAGGAATTAAATTCTTATTTTCATGTGTGATACTATTATTATTGGTCAGATATTTTACTAACTTTTTAGGTCTCAGAAGCATTATATTAAAGACAAAAGGAGTCCTCCAGCTGTATTCTATGCCTCACAATCCAGCATTCAGTGAAGCTGATAAAAAATAGTTTTCTCTTGTTATGGCTAAAAGAGAAACCTCTTCTAGCACCTGGGGCTAAAGACATTCATCTTATCTACCCACTCTCCCCAGTTTCTGGGCTGCCCCATCAGCTACATGGCAGAAGGGACTCACAAGTCTTCCTCAGAGGGACAGAACTGGCTTCCAAATATATCATATTAGCATGTTAGGGGCCCAAGTCCACATTTTCCTATCATAACCACATGCAAACGTTTTTATTGCCCATAATAGCCGGTGTAATACCTTGAGGGCCAAAAATGGAGCAACACTACTTTTCAGCAACAGATGTACTATGCTACATTCCATACAGCCACCTGCACATGGTAAGAGAACACCAGGACTGGTAGCAAGACATGTCTCAAGTGCTAGGTTCTGGCAAAAGCAGGAAGCAACAGTGAACACCAGCAGTGACAGTGGCACAAAGTTTTATTTCCATTCCCTGCACCTCAAGTCACACCAACCACACCAATGCTAATTACAGCAAGTATTTGTAGCTGCCCTGATGCTGCACAGCCCTACACTTGCCAGTAGGGTCTTGTGTGGCATCACAGTGAATTTTCTTAGGAGACTTGGGGCTTGTTTCCAAAGTCTAGGGGTTCCTTAAGTCAAACTCATGGTTTCCGAGGCCTGTGCTGTCCGCAGGCTACACAGCCACGGTGCAAGTGCATTGCAGGTATCCAGGACAGCCCCAATGAAATAGGTACTAGCTCTAACACCAGCTTCCAACCACAGGAACATGGGAACAGGGATGGCTAGCACTGAAACCCATCCATGGCTGCCCACACAGCTGCTCAGACAGAGGAGGGCATCACAAACAAGTCCAGAGGAGGGCCACAGAGTTGGAAAGAGGACTGGAGCTCCTCCCCTACAAAGACAGGTTGAGAAAGTTGGGGCTATTGAGCCTGGAGAAGAAAAGGTTATGTGGAGACCTCACAGTATCTGAAGGGGGCCTACAAGGAAGCTGGAGCGTACTCTTCATCAGGAATTGTAGTGACAGGACAAGGAGTAATGGGTACAAACTGAAAGAGAGGAAACTTAGGTATTAGCAAGAAATTCTTTACTGTGAGGGTGGTGAGACACGGGAACAGGTTGCCCAGGGAGCTTGTGGATGCCCCAACCCTGGCAGTGTTCAAAGCCAGGCTGGATAAGGCCTTGAGCAACCTGGTCTAGAGGGAGGTGTCCCTGCCCATGGCACGGGGTGTTGGGAGTAGATGACCTTTAGGTTCCCTTCCAACCCTTAGCATTCCATGATTCTATCACCCACCCATCTCCAGCGCTAGCATTCTTCAGGGTGCTACCCGTGCCTGCAGCAACCACCATGCCGGGCAGGCACAGGGCATCCACTGCACTGAAAATACACCGGAGACGATGTTTTATTTTACCTCACGGTATTCCCTGCCCGCACTGGGTGCAGGCTGATGGCTGCGCGTGGGCACAAAACCCCTCACCCCCCACCCCAGCCACCCGCAGCCCTTTCCCCGGGGGTCTGGCACAGCCTCCCCGCCCCGGCTGCGGCAGGCGCGGGGGGAGCAGGGCCGAGGGGGCGGCGGTGGCCGCACAGGTGCTGCCGCAGCCCGTCGCCATGGGAACGGCGCTGCCGAGGGCGCCGTGGCCGGGCCCGGCCGGGCCCCCCCGCCCGCGAGTGGGAGCGAGGAGCGGGTGTGTGTGAGTGTGTCCCGGAGGTATTGCACTGTTTCCATAGGAACAGGCGGGGGGAGGCGATGGCGGCACAGCCGCACCCTCTCCCCGTTCCCCCTCCCCCGTGCCCTCAATGCCAGCCCGAGCCCTGAATCAATTAATGGTGCCGGGACCGGGCTGCGAGCGGGGAGAGGGCTGTGCCCCCCTCGGGGCAGCCCCCGCACCCAGCTGGCGTCGCGGCCGCGCTACTTCCCCGGGGGGACCCCGGGACGCGGGTCCCCGAGGGGTGGCCCCGGCAGATGGTCCCTCCGCAGCCGCCCCTGTTCTCCGTCCCGGCCCCAGAGAGGTGCGCCCGGGGAGAGGCGCTTGGGAGCCCCGGCCGCACCCCGGGGACACCCGTGGGGAGAAGGGGCGGGGGACGCGCACACAACAACAAAACCCCCTCCCCGCACGGCTGTTTACGGCACCATATGGCTGCAGGGGGAGGGGTGAGGGACATGTCTGCCGAGCCGCCGCGCTCATTATGTCCGATGGAGTCACGGTCACCGCGCCTCCGCCTGCACCCGGGATGCAGGGGACACCCCGCTCCCGGCGCAGGCGAGCCCCACGGCCGAGGGACCCTGACAGCCCCGCGGCGGGGACTCCAGGGAATAAACACACAGACGGCGGTCCGGCTGCCCTGGTGCGGCCGGACACGGAAAACTCAACTCCCTTCCCCAAAGTCTGTCTCTAGACCTGTGAAGATCTATGTATATCCTCGGCGTAAAAATGAACGTATGGGATAGAGCTCTGTTTTGGATCACAACGCGGCAATGCTTGAAATGGGAAAAGGAAAATACAAAATAAAAACGTCTCCTGTGGTTTTATGTTTGTTTTTTGTTTTTTTTATCGGTGGGGTTTGAGACGAAAACCTGACCCATTTCGGGGCATCTCTGTCTAGAGTTGGCACGTACGACGGACTGAAACGGAAGCCCTGAGCATCAAACGCTACACCGAGATCCACAGCGATTAATGCTATTTTTTCTTTCCGAGCGAGGCAGCCATTCATTTCAGAGTAATCCTTGCTGCACAGCGCTGATGGAGGCACGCTCGGTGCAGCGCATCCTGCCTCTGGAGAGTTTGCTCGGCTGGGGCGGGGGAAATGCTTTGAAATGGCCTTTCCTCTCAATGATTCATAAGTTAGGTGCTAAACCTTGCTATTATTAGACAGATAAAATCCACAGACTATGGGGTCTGATAATAGGCAACTATACTGTTATCCATATTACCTTGTAAAATTGAAGTATTGATTTTTTTAAAGCATGGTTTGCTACTTAGCAGACCAATCCCACTACTATTGTAGTCAGTGAGATTTTGCTATTGACTTCAGTGGGAACAGCTTTTTGCCTTTAAAATGGTCTATTTCACATTATTATGGTAATATTGTTCAGCAGTTCTTAAAAGTGGCCTTCTTGGCCTTGGACATTTTAAAAGATTAATGTAAAAATTCAGCTCAACTTATTCATCTCATTTCTGCTCGTTTTGTCCAAAGTTTTGTTTGGATAAATCCAACAGATAACTTAGTGCTCCAGATGGTTGTGGGTGGACTGGACCTAATAGATTCTCCAGTTACGTGTATATAAGTGGTGGTTTTTTTGTTTTGGTTTGGCTTTTTAATTTTACAGAGGCCTAGATTTAGAAACCCATTTGTAGATCTCTTGTGTGCAGCTTTGAATGCGTTTGGTTGCTCACCAAAATAGCATGCCATCCAAAGCAAGATTAAAAATATTTAAATGCAGCCAGCGAAGGGAGTGGTTCAGTTCAACTAATGCCACATAAACAGGCTGCTCCTCCTGCCCATAGATAATATACATCTGAATCTGGGAACCTGCCATTGGATTGGAATTCAAAATGAGAAACAGCAGGCCTTAAGGTCTGGAAATGAAGGTAACACAGGGGAAAAAAAATGTTCTCTGCCTGCTACTAAATAATAAATTGCAGCACTAAATACAAATGGCAAGGATTGAGGAAAATGTGTAGCACTGTGCACATCAGGTAGATATTGGGGCTATGACACAATGGCAAACATGTCCAAATTCAATGTGCAAGGTCTATCTAGCACCTATATTAACTATTTGCATGTTTGTGTAACTACAAGCTTTTTAGTGTCTAGCAACATTCTGCTTAGCTACTTTTTGCTACATCATGCTGTGATACTCATTGAACAAAATGTTGACTAATAAACTCCAATTTGTAAAAAATGGTTGGGAATAGACATTTATCAAAAATTCAGCTGAAATCAAATTTCTATAAGAAAATGCTTCCCCCCCACCACAAAAAAAAAAAAAGTGTTTCATCTTCCTCACATATTCCAGACAGTTTTGTTATATAGTTAATATCTTAAGGTTGTTCTGTGCTTATAGATAGCTGACAGGTATGCCTAGCTGCTTAAGTACTACTTCTGAAGATCAGAAGTAGTTTTATTACCCAATTAACAGAAAGCATCAGTCTTGTTTTGCCTGCTTTATTTCATTATCTTTATTATTACTATTATTACTGTGAAATAGGTAATGTGTATTCTCCAGGCTTATTTTACTTTCCTCAGCCTCCATCTCTCCCAAGGCTGACTTCCTTGCTTTAAGGATCAGCTCATAGGAAGCTATTAAGCCAAAGTTTGTTTATACTTGATTGGCTTTAACACTTCACTCCATTTGTTCTCTCATCTCACTTTCCTTCCACTCTTATTAGAAGCAGGATTTCTCTAATGCAAATACAGTTCAAAGAGACAGGAAAAAGGGAAAGAGATCTGAATTCTCCTCATAGCAGATATCCTAATGCAATATCCATGGAAAAGTGAGATTACTTTAAAACAAGTAAACAAACAACCTCAACAGTGTAATTGAGGGTGAGTGTACGTGTTGGATGTGTACTTGGTGAGAGATGCTCTTTTATTTGACTTATATATATATGGATGGCTTAAAGGATTGAAATCAAGCTCATTCTCTGGTTTGATTAATTCCTCCTTGAACAATCAGAATTTGGGAATTTCTGCAACAGAGATCTGTCTGTACAGTGTATTGCATTGAGTGCAACTCTGATGTTGCACAAGATTATAACCAAAGAGGTGGGTGCAGGGTGCCCCTGGTGTTATTTTACAGCTGAATTTGGCCTTGCTGTTCCTAAACCTTTCTAGATATTTTTATACATTTTATAAATCTATATACCCTTGTTAAGCACATTCTCTAGCACATTGGAATTTACCTTGGCAAAACCAGATGGCACGTACAGATATACTATTCTTCACAAAGAGAAAAAAATATTATCTAAATGTATCCTATTGAGAGTTCAGTCATTGCTATCCAGTCAACCAATACCAACTGACCAGGGTACTGAGTGCCCAGGGCAGTGGTTTCAGGGTGGGCTCCTCTCTCGGGCACTGCCCATTGCAAAGCCCGAGCATCAGCCAGGGGCTGCATTATGTCTTCAAAACAGGGGCATAACCTTTGTGCCAAAAATATTTTAAAAATCATTCACAGACCTTCTGCTAGTCCTATCCCAGGAGGGGATTTCACCCAGCATGATTTAGGATGACAGGACTGGTCCTTCAAAGCCTCACAAATGTCAGTGGCTTAACTCCTTCCAACTTCCTTCAGCTGCAGTTTTTCAGTGTTTTTGTAGGTTGTTGGTTCACTCTTTGGCTTTATTAGGCAAAGTACTCATTTACTTTAAAATATTATCATTTAATCATCTATATTGCACTTTAATTATTTGCCTGCTTTTAAATTACAGCAAGAATGATAATGCAAATTTCTTGAATTTTTTGAAGTCTGTATATGTGGAAATTTTCCTGACTTTACATCCATTAAAATTAAATTTATTAAAAAAGAAATCTTGTCATTATCTATAAATTCATTAAATTTCAATGATAAGTAGCAGAAAAATACATAGTTCATTAAAATTCTATTAATTGAAATGTTCTACTTATTAAAAAATTTGACCTGCTTTCTCCTAGTTACAAATGCTTTTTCCTACTCAGCTTTTGAAAAGCTTTTTGTTCCACTTGCAAATGTAAGCTTCAATTAGGAATACAGGTAAAACAATATTTTCAGTTACACAATTTCCTCGAAGTCTGATGTATCTTGCGAAAATTGGGATGAAGAGAATAATCCTGAAATCCGCTATAGAGAGGGGCAATTAAAAAAGAAGAAAATAGTCTTATTTTAACTAACTTTATTCTCTTCCAAACCTAGCTTTATTTATATTGCTTTATTTTTACTTAGATGCAAATTTAACTATTTGAAAGCTCCCTATATGCCCAATTCTACTCTCAGTTACACCTAAACAGTGATTTCAAGGCCTTCTACATTGATAACATGTGGCAGAGGATTTGTTTAAGTTTTCTGAAAAACACAGGGTCAAAGTGCAAGAAGATTACAATAAACGTCTTTTTGAGATTTCTGGCTTTTGCTGCTGCATTCATACAGAATTTACTATCCCATTTCCTTGTTGGATAAGCCCAAATTGAGATAAAAAAGGATAAATAGATGAGGTCTTCCTGAACTACAGGTTTTAGATGTATGCCTGGCATTCAAATATAGCACTCATTAAAAGAATGCTGACTGTTTGCTCAGTACAAATGAAATACTTCAGTATTACAGCAACCATAGCCATGGGGCTTTCCTGAACTCTCAGAATATAAAAAGATAAAGGTTATCAAAAGATGTCATAAAAAAAAACTATGACTATGTCTAGATTAAGGGAGGAAGGAACAAGTTACATTCTTTTTTCTTTTCCACGGCCATTTCTTGAGAAATGCAATGGGACAAGTCATCTAATTATATATGTATCCTTACGTCCTGGTCCCATTGGTCAAAAAGCAAAGTATTTCAGAAATTCTCATCATTTGAATGAGCTAATTTCCTCTCATATTTGCCATTAATTCCCTAACAATTCTGCTCTTTTTTCTTTTCTTTCTGTCATAGTAAGAGTTTGCTAATAGTTTCAACAAATACTCAAAAAGCTGACACAGGCAGACAAAAATACAGAGGTGAAAACAGCACATTCCTTCTCACCACAAGTACAGTAAATTGTAAACCAGAGGCAGTTCATTGCAAACTTTCTGTGTAAACCACAATAATCTCACGCACTGGCCCACATAGGGTAGTGCTGGATCTCAGAAACTTGATGGTCTCCCTCCTTCCTCCAGACTGGTGATATCACCACAGCAACGAGCCATAGAAACTGGCTCCAACTGGCCAACGAACCATCTAGTACCAGTCTGCAAGGGAGTCTGCTAAAGATGTTTCAGAGCTCAGTAATTAGTAAATAAACAAATTCCTAAGCAAAATATCGTGCCTTGTGCAATAATGACTGATTTATTTTCCCCTGATAGAGCTTTGGCCAACCTAAGATGACATACCTAAAACTTATTAAGCTATTCATGAAACAAGAGCATGAAGGCAGAACCCACCAGCAGTGTTAAAAGTCAGCACAAAGTGGAAGTGGATGGGATTTCACCACACGCCACAAGTCTACCCTTGTGTTGACTGGATGGGCTGGAACATGACTAATCCTGATAGAGTCTCTATGGGACAACACCTGGGGAGATGCTGCCAGACACCAGGTGAGAGCCAGGCAGCGAGTTCGTGCCATCACACCAATGCCCTCGCTCCCAGCGGCACAGAGTAGGAAGGGCATGAACATGACCTTGTCCTCACTTCTGCTCCAGCCAGCAAAGCTGAACTGACGTAAAGAGCTTGCTACATCCTTATGAGAGCCACAGAGCTTCTGTAAAATCCTTGGAAGAAATTTTGGATTAATCAGTCAGGGTTTCTCTAGAGGCAGCAGTGCAGACTTTCCGTTCCCAACACTTTGGTTTATAAAAATGGCCTAGCTTTGAATTTAACTTCTGAAATGGTTGCCACAAGAGCCTTAGTAGATTAAATGGAATTTAAAAGGGTGGTGACTGAATTTTCCCTGCTGTTCACTAGTATTTACACCACACTATTTCTCTCACTTTCTTTCTACCTCTTTACATGTCTGTTTTCCGCTGTGCATTTTTTCTCTTAATGCTGATCATTTTGGGTGATATAACCATTTCAAACTATTTCTCATGTAAGTACCCTTTTTCTTTGATAAGCTTAGTTACCTTCTGTGGGCCTTTCATCTCTTGCCACCTTTTAGAGATGAGATAAATACACTAAGCAAGCTATTAAAGGCAAGGACATACCATTTAATGGATGAGAAAAATAATTTTTCAGTGTTATTCTCTATACTTTTCCTAATGCCAATTTCTGTTATACCTACCATGCTTATTTTGGATACACCTATTGATTTGTTTGAAACTGTTCCTAAGTATTTCCCTTGAGATATTACACTAATATCATACATTTTAGATGTGATTGAAAAGCTTGAATTCTTCCTTTCCTCTCAAAAAGCTAATATCATGATGGCATAAAATATAAATTATCTGGCAATGGTCTGTAGAGAATTCTGCCTGCCATGATTTCTCCCCTTTTTTCCCCTTTGTTACAATATTTCTATTTTACCTCCCAATTCTTCTTTGACTTAACCTAATTGATTTGCATTCCCATCCAGTGCTGAAAACCCTTCACCTACCTGAGTTTTAGTTGTATATATGTATACATATATACAAATGTGTGTATATACGCACATTGGACTGCACTGTATAGCTCTCAAACACTTGCTGTGGTTTCCCAATTCTTCATCATTTTAATTTGTCATCATAGCCAAAGTTGCAACCCTGCTTTAATAAAGTTTGGATCAGATCGGTTTCATTTCAGAAGAAAGCAACAAAGTTTTCACCTGAAAATTTTTGAAAGATTCTTGAATACAACAAGTTAGAAGAACATAATTAACTGTCACAAAATCCAAACTAGTTCCACCAACCAGGTACAGTTCATATTTACACTTAAGATCATTTTTAATGATTCTTACTGATTTTTTTTTTCCTAGTGTTAACATATGATCCACTGGTCTGTTATTTCTACAAGCTATTTTTACTACTCTGTTTTTTCCCTTTCAAGTACATTTTTGTCCATACTGCAGTATCATTGCTATATATAGTGGCAAATAGTATATTCTAGTAGTATTTCAGTTACTTCATTCTTAAGTTCTTTAGCGGTTTTGAATTTGTGTAAGTCCCAGTGATGCACTGTAATTTAATATCCCCTCTTTTTTAATTTCTCCATTTCTGACCATTCTTCAATTTTATCACCTAAAAAATGTAAACCTCGGATAGACACTTCTTTAACACCCACATCAGAGAAGATGCACACTGAAAAATAAAGTTTTGTGAAATGCATTTACAATCCTCATCTTTCCTGTCTGCTGAAACCTTTGGCCACACCTTAGCTGTTCTTCTCTTATTGTATCTAATTACTTGTACAAAAACTTGCCTGTTACTGTGAAAATCCAGTCCTAAATGTGATTTCCCATATACCAGCACAATGCTGCTTTACCCTACAGATAGATCATGATTTAGTGGCAGCTACTTCAACTCTGAATCTGCCTTGAACAAAAGTTTTCTATAAACTCCACCTGGCAGCATTAGTAGTGGTATGTATAGGTCCAGAGGCAACAAAAAGAGCAGTCACAAGTCATGCTCATTTAAAAGTTGTACAGTGAGGTAGATTCCTAAGTCATTTAACTGCAAGTAATCTCACTACATAAATTTTCTCTACCTACAGCAAAATGTTGCAGCATCCATATCTTGTATTAAATCTCTGGGGTAACAAGAGGTGCAAAAGCTTCAGACACACAGACCTTACTATCTGTGTGTTTGTTTAATTACAGGCTCTCAAGTAAAAAAGGTTGAATGAGTTTCATCCTAGGCTGACATAGGTCGTTTGATAAATGTTGTCCTTCCAAGTCTACACAGAATATTTGTTTCTGAAAAAAGTGTCTACTTAAGGTAAACTCTAACATAGATCAGTTTTATTAAGTAAACTGTTCTCTACAGATAGCCCCTTAAGTTGAAGAGTATCCACATATACAAGGAAATGTTTCAAACATCCCATTTCAATTTCAACAACTAGGCTGTAATCCCAGCAGATGCACACAGTAACTGTCAAGCTTGCAGAGTTATTGAATAAGCAGTTGGAAGCCTGTACAACTGTCTGTGACAAAGGTGATCATTGCTAAGAAATCCATGTGCATCTGAAAAAATGCTCAATGCCATAATGTGTAGCATGTCTTTCCTGTATATTGACAATGCCTACCTGGATATTGTATGTTAATAAGCCATTAAAAATACATTGCTAGTGGAACTGTAAAGTTTTGAGACTCATCTATTTGAAGAGAACAAAAGGGTAATTTAAGCAAGCTGCAGGATCATTTTCAGTGCTCTTGCAGGACAATGCAAACAACTCTCATTGCACTAACTAACACTGTCTGAGTTTTCTAAAGTCAGAGAGGCTTCTGGCAGGTTTAAAATGACATATTCAAGACAACAACATCTTTTACACCCTGGAAAGCTCTACTAATTTTGGAGACTGTGTTGACCAGTCAACCTACTCAACAAGGAACAGAAGATGCCTGTGATGCACTGTGATGCATGGGAGGCTGCAGAATCTGGTATGATCCTCCCTCCTGTAGAGTGTGTTTCCTGCCACACTGTCTCATGATCTTTCTCCACATCTACCTCATTTTTATGCCCTGCTTATTTTGTTCCTCTTTTACCAGCAACATCTCCACAGGTGTATCCTGCATAAAGGGGAAAGACTGGGACCCAAACAGCTTTCTTCAGACCAAACCTAAAAGCTGTTAGTTGCCTTGTTTCAACAGCAGACCAAAACTCACAGTTCACTGCCAGCCAATTTTAATTTATTTTTGTAGTGTAGAATGAAATTTGAATCATTAACTCCCACATTCGTCCAGCACTGGCACTAGCCTTCTTCCCCCAGGGGCCCATGCTCATGAGAAGCCCTCTCTACCTGCAGTCTTTCTGTGTAGTCTCCCCAGATCCTGTCTCCTTTCAGTCTAGAGTTGATCAACAGCAACACTGATCACCCCAGAGGACAGGGGAAGAAAGTTTCTCTGTAAAAAGACCAGAAAAAGTCCCATCGTGCTGTACTGATGCCTATCAGCTCATGTTAGCCCTAACCTTCCAGCTTATTTCCCACTGATCACATAGCTATGTAGCCACAGAAAAGCGCTCAGTGCATGCAAAGAAAATCAGGGCTGGAGCATCTGAGCAGCAGTCCCTGCATGATGACCAAATCCAGTACAGCTTCACTGACAACAGACTCAGGGTAAGAACGAAGAACAAGTTCACTAGCACCTCAGTCTTCTCAGCAAAGGTTCACAGAAGCATGAAAATCAAACTGTGAGGTTATATTTCTGATCACTTGAAAGATTTGGGCTTTTGAGCTACAAGGCTAGCCTTTGCCCAGGTGGTAGCACTGAATTTGTCATCCTGTCTCTCACTATGTGTGTATATATGGGATGGATACATAAGTACTAGTTTTTGTTTGCACACTGCTACACCCTATTTCATGTTTCTAAAGTAATGTCAACATTTTCTAACCTTAAAACACTCAGTTTTTAAAAATCTGCTCTCCTTCGCTCATTTTTCTTTGAAAATTCTAACTCTCTCTGTCCCTTTGCCTCTCTCACACACGCATGTGGAGATGGCATCTTACATATGGGCCTTTAACATTTTTAAATTCCAGGACAGAGTTATTCTCTTTATTCATGAACACTCCCCTGAATGCCTGCATTAAGAGTTGCCAACTAAACCAGTTTTGTTCCGTCTGCTGTGACCATTTTCCAGCACTGCCTCTCTGATTCACCAGCATCCCTCCTCACCGACTCCATCGGGAGGTCTGCAAACAGCAGGGCAGAGGCTGCAGGTAAAGGGACGAGAGAGCTCTGCAGACCTGAACAGAGGTTAAAGAAAATGTGGTGGGCTGTTAAAACAGGGTAGATATGGCAGGGTGTGAATACCACTCCTGAGCCTGGAAGGTGCTTTTAATGGGACTGTAAAACTCCCGCAAAATTGTACCTTGGGGTAAATTATAGCTCACCCTCAGCATCACCTTCCTGCAGTACTTACTGCCATTATGTGCTGGCAGTTCAGTAGGCTACAGAGCTTCCAATATACATTTGACAAACACTTTTATAATTTTTTTTTATATTGATGGGTACAAAAATGGGGAGAAATGCAAGAAAAAGATGCTTATTTTCAAACTGCTATAAAATGCCCTAAAATAATGAACAATCTAAAATGTAAGATAATTCAAAGCAATAAATTTTGACCTATAAGCTATTTGTGTTGTGATCTGTTTTTTCTATTGTTCATAAAACAAAGTAATTTATATAAAATCAAAAGGAACATAAACTCATGTATTTATCTACTATTCTTCCTGTCCAACAGAAGAAGAGGTGGGTTGGGATATAGCATGTTCCTTAGAGCTGACTGGTCTATAATTTTAAGCCTTAAATCCTGTAATCAGGTTCAGTAGTACAATCCTGCACCTGCAGAAAGCCTTGCTGGTCTGCTAGCAGCAATCCATGAGGTACCAGATCCTCCTGGAGGATCTAAAGATTTAAGCTAAACAAAATTTGGTTTCAGAATGAAAGTTCATTCTCTGCTTATAGCTGGAAAATATAAAAGAAAGCACAGGAAAATTCATACATTAGGTCTGTGATATCATTAAAGTCAATGGAGCCATTTCAAATTAGTAATGACATAAAAGTAATCTGAACTTGGCCTTTGAGGTTATATTCTATTAGTTTGCTAATACTGTGTAAATTCTATATTTGAGGGCTATCCTGCAGTCATGTTGGCCCTTCTTTTTTAATAGAAAATTCTGCTAAAGTCTGCTGCTACAGCTCAGGCCATTACTTTATAACTTCTTTTTAAATCAAGACTAATTTTTAGGGTCCATATTTGTGTCTACAGACAACATCAAGCAAGAGAAAGGGAAGTGGTGAGGAGAAATTTGTTTTCAAGTTGCCACTCAATAAATAGTTCCAGCTAAAGAAACTATGCAGAAAATAAATTTTAAAAATACACCATAAAAATAATGTATACAGTTAGAATGGGTATCTTACTAGAGAACCTAGTTCCATACCTCCTTATGGTTGGTGAATACCAACCACTGCAAGTCAACAGTGTCAACCATTTGGCATATTTGTTTGGCTAGCCTATTTTGTTTATACGGTGTGTCTAGGCTAGGCAAATTTCACTGCTTTCATAAAGTGCAGTTTGAGCTTAATGAAAGAAAACCTACAATGGTAACAGAAACAATCTGAAAAGTTGCAGAAGTGAAATACTTGCTAGGTTGCTAACAGGAATACCTTAAGCATACAGGAATATCTTATTGTATGTTGCCCCACTCTGGACCTAAAATGGCTGTTTTGCAGGGAATGTTGTTGCCTGGTGACCAAAAGTGCATCTCCTAGGCCACAGAGGGATGTGAACATTCAGAAAATGATTTGTTCCTGTTGCTCTTGAGGAGACCATGCCCGTAAAATAGATTAAGCCAGCACATAATCATCTATGCATTCTCCTTGCTGGCATGCTTAAACTTGATACCAAAGACAGGCCTGTGATTTTGAGCTACTTATCAACCAGGCAAGGGAAAAACAGAATAATGCCTTGTGCACTACTGCCCACAGAATATGAAAGTAGACCAAGCCTGAGCTACTATGAGACTGCAAGACACCCTGCTTCAATTAAGTCTGTGTTGTATATCTAGCCTGTTCCGGTGCAACCTCCCAGTTGCTATCAGGCTCTCTTTCTTTCATTAGAATCAAGTAGTTAATTAGCCCCAGCCTGTCCTCTCTCCTTCTCTCTTTCCCTTTAACGCAGCAGTAATGATGTCTAATTACCAGCAGCAGTGGATTACAGCACCATCAGGAGCAAATCTCTCTGGCTGACAGCAAAGCTGAGCAGCAAATCTTAAAGTGTCAAGGAGAGAATAATTCCTAACAAAGTATTCGAATATTTGCTTATTTTTGACCAGCTTGTGACTGTAGAGTCCAACTTGTAATTTCATCCATCCTGTTATTGCAGAGGGAGTGCTCATGCTGCCAGCAGTGATTAATTTTAAATTGAAATTACTTTTACCTATGATGAGGTCAAGTGATGGACAAAAAGAGGGAGAAGATGAGGGAGAAATTCACAGTTTGGGGTTCTGCTACCATTTGGGGTTCTCTCTGAGGACTGGACAGGCCCAATGTATGGGATAACCATGAAAGAGGGGAGAAAAAAACAAAAAACAGTGGAGATGTTTCTAAATGATCACGGATTAATAAACTCTTAAATAATAATAAAGAGTTAAAGAAATGAGAGAATGGGCTTTAAAGGCTTACCAACAATTACTGTCTGATAAGAATCCAATTTTTTCCCCCTGTAACTTATGATTCCCATCAGGGTGAAATTCTAGGCCTCTTGAAGTCAATAGGAGCTTTGCCACTGACTTTTCCTGAGCCAGGGGCTGCATCCCTCTTCTGTCAAATGTGTTCTTTCTGAGGCTTCAGTGCCTGGCAGGTGCTGCCCTGGCCCTGGAAGTAGCTCATACAAACCACTGCCACCCTGCGGGTCTGCTTTTGTGGTGGGATAGTGACACCAGATTCAAGGGTTTAGGAGGGGCTGGTGTTTGTTTTTCAGAGCTGAATGTTGCCAAGCATCGCCTTTTCCCATTTATGTTGAACAACAAATTTCTATTGGCCAGCAGGAGGAAATTGTACCTACATAAAGGACCTCTTCTGAAAAGGTTTATATGTCATTGCTCAGGTTATATACGTATATTCAGGAATTGCTTACAAATAGGTCATGCTAACTTTTCCTTTCTTGATTTCATTAGGAGTCCTCCTTATTAGAAGTCCTGCTTGGTTGTTTAAGCTATCTAAGGAGAGTTACTCCTATATGATTATAAATACATATATATGGACATACAGAGACATTCACAGCCAAGGGTGTGATTCCCACAAATGTACAAAGACAAGGCCTGCAAGATGCTTGACTTCTCACTGAAATCCCTTGTGGGAAAAATAAAAATAAAAATTGATTCTCTGTTCTTAAAATAGAAAACTGGATGGAAGGTAGGACTCCAGGCTTTCATGGCCTAGCAAAGGTGAGAGAAAATAAACAAGCTGATCATCACCGAGTCTTGTGTTTCAGAGACCCAGAAAAGCACTTAATTTTTAAATTCCATCATGTAAAATTAAGGTTATTCTCTTTATTTAGTAGCATAGTCAATGCCCTTTTAAAAAATACTGAATTTGCTTACAGTTTTGAACTTGAAGTGAAAAGGATAGTCTTGGGAATAAACAATCTTGCCCACTGGCCCTTCAAAATAATTATTTCAGTGAGTTGAAGAGATATTTAAAAATACAGAGCTAATTGGAGACTTCTGCTTGAGGCAACCTTTTTGTTATAAATTGTATCTATGGCACTCTCTGAGCTCAGAGATGAGCAATCAATCTTCTAACAGTAAAACAGAGATCTGCCAAATCATCTGAATCTATAGGCAGACCTGGAACACTTCAGTGAATAAAAACCACAGAGAGGGAGAAAACTCTGTCCAGAGCTTCTCTTTTACTTTCAATCTCTGTATTGAAGGTCTCCTTAAAATTGATTTCCCACTTCTGCCTCCTCACAGCCATGACAGCACTGATGACAAGGGGGCAAATACAAGCCAGCCCCTGGGAATGCCCAGGTTTATGACTTCAGCAAGGCAAAGAGAGGCAGATTTCCCCGGCAGCCTACGTCACAACCCAACCCAGAATACTTTCCAAGAAGCCCCTTTGCTGCGCCACTCAGCAACCTTCCCGTTAGGTCCGGATAAGCTGCCACTCCGGGGAAAAAAAAAAAAAAAAAGAGAGAGAGAGAATATTGCTCATCCAAGCCAAATGCCCAGGCAGGAATATTTTTAATTGCCGGGTTTCCTTTCTCGGCTCCCCCTCCACACCCGCCCCACGCACAGACAAAAGAAGCTTAGCTTGTGTGACCCAGCGCATAAGAAGTAAGAATAATGATACATTAAGAGAGTTCAATAGGCAAAACCTACTTGCAACCAACAGTCCCCATCTTCTTAAATAGAAAAATCTGTCGCTCCTGCCACCACCAAGCATAATAGCTCTCCCGCTGTCAGACCTGCGCCGAGCCCGTAGCGCCAGCGCCTGCCGGGGATGCCACGCTACCCTAGCGCATCGAGCAGAGTGCTGAGGGGCTCCTCCGACCCCAGAAAGTGTCACAAAATACACCCTTCCCTCGGTCATGCGGAACCCCGTCCTCCCTTTGTTGAGCATCCTCTCTCTCCCGCCGCCCCTTACTAAGCGCAACCGGCTCTTCACAGCCAAGCCGGGCACATTCGTGGCTGCTCGGTGGCGGCGCCAGGGCTGCGGGATAACAATAAAGAAAAAAGGATAAAATAATAATAATAAAAACCAAATAAATAAATAAATAAATAATCCCCAACAGATATCCCGGGGAACCACCGCCCGGCGCCGCGCCTGGCTTTGTGCCAGGCAGGGTACCCCCGTGCGCTATCCATCAGCCCCGCCAGCGGCGGGGGCCGCTGCCCGGGGCGGCAGGGCCCGGCACAATGGCCGGAGAGGCGGCGGCGGCGGGACAATAGCACACCCCAACCCCGCCGCAGCGGCCCGGGGAGGACCGGGGGGACGAGGAGGACGAGGAGGAGAACGACACCGACCCGGCGGGGTGCGTTGTGCGCACGATCGCTTTAAATAAAAGGACCCACAAAGACCTCGGCGGTGTATAATGTGACAGGCAAACGCAACATGGTGATGATGACTTGGGGGAAGAGGGAGGAAGGAGCCAACTGTGGCTGCGGCTCCCCCTGCGCCTCTCGCTCCCGAAGCGGGCTGCAGCGGCCAACATAGAACAAGGAAGACAATTCTCTACTAACCGTGGTTTTGACTGGCACGTACAGCACTTGCTTCCCTCCTCCAGCACCACCACTGACCTCGTCCGAGTTGCCGAGCTGGAAGCCTTTAGATTTGACCCAGAATTTGAATTTGGCATTATCCGTGGAGCTCGACTCGGAGCCGTTCAGGAGCTGGACGATCCGGTCGTATTTTTTACGGGTCACCGTCTTGGTTTTTCCTGAGTCCCCGTAAGTCCTGAGACACCAGTCCTGAAACTGGCGGTACATGTCCCGGTCGCTGCTCTCCATAATCCCCTAATACACACACGCACACATGCACACGCCGGGGCGCACACACACACACACACGGACACGCACACAGACACGGGCAGACACACGGACACGCACACGCCGCCCCAAGCGGGCCGGGGTGCAGGGCCGGGCCGCCCCGCTGCACTTTGCACCTGTTCACCCAGCGCTCATGAAAAATGCATCCACCTCCGAGCCGGAGCGAAGGAGGTCCCGGTGCAGGCAGATCCCAGCGGTTTTTTTGTTTTTTTGGTTTT
>VYZT01056535.1:0-15324 GCA_013400735.1 Pomatostomus ruficeps | reverse complement strand
AGGGAAGGGAAGGGAAGGGTGAAAAGTTACATTTTCTCAATGGTTATAAAATAGAGTAACACTTCTGGATTCACTGTCATCCTTGGGGACTCATAGACTGTATAGTAGGTGTGAATCTCTGCCTGTTTTCTGAAATTTGAATTCAAAGTTTCCCCTGGGGACAAGAGAACAGATATTCTGAATTTCTTGTTACATTGTGTATTTTACCTGTCATTCCAACGGCAAACACCACCAGATTCCAATGCAGAAGTTTTTCCAACTGATTTAAACAGCCCAATAGTAGATTTTATTCCCAGCTGACATCTGATAAAACCCAGCTACTAGTCTCATCAAGAGAATTAATTGGGGGTGTATATTTTGATAAATTAAGTTGAAGCAGTAAAACAAGTAAGAACTTAACTTGACTATGAAGTGGAAAGCCCAATTCCATTTCCACAAACAGACATTTTTTTCTTTTTTAATGGCATAGCTAGATAAATTATGTGGGAGTGAGAGAATCAAAAAAATAGAGGGAAGTAATAAAAGAGTAGTGAGTAGGGTAAGGAAGAGTACATGCATCAAAGGGAGACCAGGCTAAGAAATCAAGTGTGACTTTCTTTTGCAGATGGGAGAAGTGCATCAGCTATGCACTTTCATAAAACAGATGAGACTGGCATTTGTTCCAATGTGTTCCTCCACAAAGAAGTTACCTTAGATCTGGTAACTAAACACTGCTGGCTCACAGAAGGAAAACCCAAACTACTGAAGACTGCTGTCTTAAAGCACATATGGCTACCACAGAGATATAGAGACACAAAAAACACTGGGGAGGGAATCACATTTATCTTTGGGATTTTTAGCACTAAAAATTCCTGTATACTTCAAATACTATTAAACAGGGCTTCCTTGTGCCATTTAATACATGCTTCCTTAGACAAATAGTACAGCTGTCCTCAGGTGAAAAAGCTTTAATTTTGGACTGCAGGATCAGATTTTTTGCTATTGTTTAATTAAAAAGCAGTGGCTTGTAATGCCATAGTGTCAGCTAAGAAACTGTAATGCAGCTATGATCAGCAGTCTTCACAGTCCATTGTGTGAAAGTAAGTAGGAAATGGTTACCAAGGATAATTAATGAGTCTGTGAGACTTCACCTCTTATTTGTTTTGCCTTTTCTTGGCTTTTAGAGTTGCCAGTACTTTTGTAAGGGAGTATATTTTAAAATATGTAAAATAATTTTACCTAAACAAGAAAAAACTAAATTATTTCTTAAGCTTTTCCCTTGACAGACTATTCAGATCTCAGTCACCCAATCTGGCAGTGCCTAGAAAGACCTAGTTAGTAAAACCACCAGTAGGCAGTGTATTTCAGCTTTGTTTGCAAACCTGCACACTGGAAGTCAGTGCTTAGAAAGTGTGTAGCATTATATACTCATGCTCTTCTTATTTTGGAGTCACCAACTTTTTTATTGCCTTATTCTATACAGTAGAGCCTAATGTTTATTTTAGGTACACTTCCAAATGTGTGAGGTTTGCACTTCTTGAATTATGTAGTTACGGTTCCAGTTTATTTTCCTTGATTCTGCAAAGGGATTTTCCTTCCTTTCTTCTCTGGAACTGGAAAAGAAATAGGATTTTTTTCTGTTTGTTTTTTGGTTTGAGATTTTTCAGAATGAACTTATACAGTGCTTAGTGAATTGAATTATATTACTCATTGTTTAAGTATAACTTGGAATGGTTCTTTTTCCTATCCCTTTGCAGAAAGATTTAGAGAAAGGTTATGAAAAATTAAAGATTAATATAACAAGTTTATGTTTTTTCAATAGAAATGGTAGTTTTCTACACTTAAAAAAATGGATTTTGAAATGGAATTATCACATACATATCTGTGTGTTTGTATATATATAAGGGTATATTTGTGTGTGTGACTCCTGTCAAATAATGTCAGTTGATTAAACACACAAGTTAATGGCAGTGGATGTTAATACATCTTTGTAATTCATGTTGTAGAAGGCAGCAGATGAAACTCATCTTTGTTCCCTTATGTATTGTTAACCACTCCATCAAAATAGGGTCAAGGGTCAACAGTCTCCTCCTCTTATTCCCTGCCAAAGAAAGCAAAACCCTACCTAGCAACAGAGCTCAATGTGCAGACTGCCATGCAAGCTACTCACCAGCTTTAAGTAATCAAGCCCTTAGGTACAGGCTAATTTTGATTAACTTATGATGGCCCCTTGTCTTCTGAGAAAAGATGTGTTATGCCTTATAAAGCTCTAGGACTTGATCTGTTCTAATATGCCTGCATCAATCTCTATTTTTAAAGGAAACAAAGCCTACCTGTTCCAGCTTCCTGATTGCTAATACTTTAAAAATGCAAATACTTTAGCCTATAACATATTTTACAAAAATAATTGGAATTTGCCATGCATTTCTTTCAATCCTTATGTTTAATGGATGGAAATATCTCTTCAGTTTCTCTATACCGTTCCAGAATATCGTCATATTTGATGGGTTAGGCTCAGTCTTCATCAGGACTGTGTCATATGAGAGACAGGTTTAAGACAGGGAATATTTATTTAATAGTAGAGGGATGGAAGGACTTGTTCTATAGCACTAAAAATCAGCATGTTTATTGGTACACAGTTGATAGTTCTGGTTGGAACTGGTTCTTTGGAGAAATGTCCTGCTGTGATAAACACAGGCACACAGAGGTCATGACTTGCGGACAGGACAGGAGTGCAATCTTGTTCTCCTGATGGAAAAGCAGTGGCAAATGAGCAAATGGAAGTGCTGAACCAGCATGACTTGTCTGCCTGCCAGGAACAGCTATTTTGATGCGTTGCCAGATGGACAAATGCTGAATTGCTCCTGGCCTGTGAAGGTAGAGGGACGTAATCCAAGTGTAGGTTAGCAGAGCTGGCATGACTCAGAAATAAGGAAATAAGAGAGGAGAAGCCTGGCCCATATCCAAGTGGAGAAATAGCAGGGTGGATCAAGGTGGTGAAGAAATGCAGTTTGTGAGTCCATACATGGTACCAATGGTGAAACCACATCACAGTATGAGGTCTAGAGAAGAAATAATGACAAAGGCTGGTTTTGAGAGATACTGTAAGAATCATTGTTGCTTATGATGACATAGTTAAAGTCCCCATAATACATCCTTAGAGTGAAGGGGTTTAATCCCTCTCTTTCCTTCCAGCAATGACATTAAAATGTATTAAATTTGACTCTGCCTCCCCACAAAACCTTTCTGCTGTTTTACAACTGTCTTTTGCTTGGCAACCCTAAACAGCTGTGCATTGCTGCTGCAGGCTGTGTGTAGATGCTGCCAGGCTCTGCACACAAGGCAAACAATGCAGTTCCCATGATGTGGACTCTTGCCAGCTCACATATGTGCTGTGAGCCTTAGCTACAGAACTACCTTAAAAGCAGTCTGGAAGTCTCCAGATGAAGACAAATCTAGAGTAATGAAATTATCATTTCCGAGACAAAGTGGTGAGAATATGGGCTGTTTAATGGGGACAAGAGAAATCAACCTCAAGTTGCACCAAGGGAGGTTTAGATTGGATATTGGCAAAAAAATTCTGCACCAAAAGGGTTGCCAGGTACTGGAAAGGGGTCCCCAGGGAGTGGTGGAATCATCATCCCTGGAGGTATTTAAAAGATATCTAGATGTTGCATTTAGAGACATGGTTTGATGGTGGACTTGTCAGTGCTGGGTTAACAGTTGGACTTGATGATATTGCAGGTCTTTTACAACCTAAACATTCTCTGATTCTATGTTTTTGATCATAAAATAACACCTTATAGCTTTCAAATTATTTTACTTATTGAAGTTTGCAAAACCCGCATTTTTTGTTCTATTTGGAATTATCTGTTTCCTGAGGTGACGACAGAATTTAAACTGGAAAAGTATATACACATTGACATGCTGTAGTCACACAATAACATGCAAGAAGTAACACCTGTAGGAGTTCTTCCATTTTATGAAGTGAAAACATTTGTGGTTTGGGAGACCCAATTTCAATTTGTTCCTGCCCATGGCAGGGTGGGGGGGGACTAGATGGTCTTTAAGGTCTATTCCAAACCTTTAACGTTCCATGGTTCTGTGAATTCCCTTTCTCTGCTTGATGGATTTTCAGCCTGTATTTGAAGGTTCTGAATAAGGCTCAAACCACTGTAATTACAGTAGTCACATAGGCTTCTCTTAGTCTCTCTATTAATGTTATTTTCTCTTCTGAATGAATTTTCAGTAGTAGAGGAACTGAATTTCTGTCATCTCCTGAGTTAGCAACTTACAGTTAGTATAGAGTAGCATTTTTATGTTTTGGGTGCTTGGGTTCTTTTTTTTTTTTTTTTTGAGGGTGAGGGATGAAAAGCAGGTAATATTAATATATCAGTTATTAATTTGAAGTTATGTCTTTTTGTATATTCTTCATGAGCTGTTCTACTTTCTATAAAAATATTAAAGTGTTGATAGTGGCTTTCAGGGAAAAGCAACACCTGAGTACAACATCTGTTCTGGAATACATTTGTTTTTTTGCAGAAGTGGAAAAGCATCAAGAGAATACACTGAATTAGCTTACTATTAAGTGATTATAGCTCGGTGAGTCCCTGGAAATCAGGAGGTGGTGGGTTCAAATTAATTGAGGGAGAGTAAAAAATTTGAATACCCCCCCCTCCCATCACGATAGGATGCCCAACCTCTCTGTTACTCAGTCATACACACTGCTGCCTGTGTCAGTTTTGTGAAATCAGCCCTTCATTTTCTTCACTTATCACATCTCTGAAACGCAATATTTTATTTTGGCTCAGAGGAAAGCAATTTCACCTAAGTTCTGTTTTGGGAAGAAAAAAGCCCAAACATTTCAGGTTTATTCAATCAATTTTTTCTAAGTGGGTTTCACCAGTCAATGAAGTGGGCAAGGGGGAGGAGAGGGGGAAATATCATTGATCTGTGTGTCCCAATCTAATTCTCCTAAAAGGGTTTTTTTCCCCTTATAGGCCAAGAAAACAAAATATGTATTTATTTATTCAGAACACGAACAAGGATGAAAATCAACACACAGGAAAAATTGTTGTTTGGATAAAGAGAGTTCTGTGTACTTCCCCACACGCAGTACTGCCTAAATCCTTTTACACAGTATACCTGAAATCGTTGCAGTGCTTTGCAGTGCTCTGTCACTAACTTGTAAATACACAGGAAAGAAGAAAAGCAGCAGTAACAGACTAAGGCAGTAGTAATGAACTGTGGACTCAAACTGCTGATAACAACAGGAGTTTAATATTAGCCATTAACCTCTGCAACATCCCTGCGTTCAACTTGGAACCAGCTCTCAGAAAATATTTCCTTGTCTATTGACATGCAACCAAGAGAAATATTCCCTTCTGAAGTAATTGCAATTACAAAATCTACTATTGGTTAAGAGTGTTGAGAACAAAAGAGCTGAAATAGCTGAGACGCTTAAAATGTAGGGATGCTCAAAATTTTGCAAGCAATTTTTTTTGTGGAAGAGTTTGTCACTTCTGTGCAGATATATGATTTCTCCTGCAGAGACTGCAGGTCATCTTCAATAGTTAAAGATGGATTTCTGAACTGCAGGAGGCAGGGAAGTGCATGGCTAGCTGAAACTTCAAGCAAATTCTCAGAGTTAACTGAGCAGCGAAAACTGGTTATGTGCAAGTACAAACACACTACAGGAAAAACACATTTTTGGGTGTGGTAGGGGAAAGAAAAGGGGGGAGACCAAGCATTTCCTTCAATATCATGTTTTAAGCAGGTCTCTTCTGCTGCTAGTTCATATGATGGCTTAAGTTTTCATGGTGAGAGGTGGCCAAGTTTGTCAGGAAGAGATGAAGTATTTTATTGATTAGAGTTCACCTTCTTCCAGCTTTATCAGACAAGCTTCTGGGAACACAGTCTGAAGTACCTGCCAGTGGCTCTAATACAACAAGGATAACAAAAATTGTATTGCTTCCTGCAAACGCTACCTTGCATTTATCTTTAGGTTGTTGTGGATACAAATAATGTTATAACTATGAAAATAATACTAGAGGTAGGGTAATTTTTCAGTCTTGGGACTTCTCACAGATGTAATTTATTGCTCTGGACACTTTTATCTCTTTGAACCATTCTTATGCTTACTGCTCAGTAAACCCTGATTCCCTAATCTCAATTCTTCAGGAAATTATAAATGGAATTATCTGTTGAAATATGTGCAATATTCAAACGTCCTTTAAATTCCTTTTGTTCCTAAATTTATTGTTCAGTATGTAGAACCAGAGTAATCTGTGGTTCTTTCATTCTGTGAATATTTGAAAGGTTTTCTCCAGCGCTGTTGGTCTTTGAGAGGGTTTCACGTTATCTCATAATTGTGCCATCTTAAAACACCACAGTATTTTAATAATGAAATGTAAACAAAACAACAACAACAAAACCCCACAAAAACTGTCCCCTGATAATGCTGCAGTGATTTTGTGATGCAATTAATTTATCATTAATTGGTAATATAAGCATTACTCTTAGCCTGTCATCTTATGATGTTCTTTTCAAAATGGATCAAAATATGAAAGAAAAACTAGTGATGGCCTTTCACCATGACTGAATTTGTCTACATAATATTTCTTCTCCAGTTAATTTCTCTCCTTCAGGGGAGAGTTGAGGACAATTATTTGAAATGCTGAAAAAGTGGGAAAAGTCTTCAGGAGGATTTGTTGCAAACAAAGAATTAAATAACCAACAACCAAAACCCAAGAAAGAAAAATCTATGTGCTTAACTATATCTATATTTTTCCATCTTATGGATTTAATTAAATTGTGTGCTTTGGGTTTAGACACAGAACAGAAAAATCTTAAATTTCAAACACAAAACTCCAGGTCAAACAACTGTAAGAGATTTAGCACCAAGGGAAAAAAAATCTTTTAAAATTCTGAAACATTAGAGGTCTTCACCATATTAAATGGTGGTTCTTCATCACTGTCTCATCTCAACATCAGCTTTTTTCTACTTTTCTGTCCCATCAAGAGAAAAAAGTTTTATTTCGGAGGCTAGTTTTTAGCACTTTGTAGGCTCCATCCTCTGAATCACACTGATTTGTCTCTATCATTTTTTTGGCTACTTTGAGTTCCTTCCTAAACTAAGTTTTGTCTATATAATGGATTATATTGATAACTACAAGCAGTCTACTCCAAGCATCTCTCTTAATCTTCCATCTTGCATAATTATAAACATGTTATTTTTGACTGATTTAAGTTAAAATGATGCTATGTGTTTAGGCAGTTCTAAAAAAATGAAAACAAGATTTAAACCAATAAAAGGGTTGGAAATCTTCTTACATGACTTTCATCCTTAAAAATTTTCAAACTTTGTAGTTTTTCATGAAGAGTGAATAGGTCACTAAACCCAAAATCAAAAAGTAGCATACTGGGACGTTCAGAATCAGAGGAGTCAAGGAGTTGAAGCTTTAAAAAAATGTCCAATATTTAAAATATTGAGATAAACTAAAAGAGTTTGCACTGTTATAAACATGATGTATACTATATTTTCAGTACAGTTTTGCTGTTGGGTGTAATGCTTGATGCATTAATACCAATTATTCAGTTTCTTTTAAAATAGTAAAAAAAAAGGACTACTATTCTCTTGGGCAAAAATTTAACCTACACGAGACACTATTGAGGATAATGAAAATCTGTTAGTCAACAGGTTTATGGTACGATGAAAGCACAATAACAAATATAAAAAAACCAGTTCAACTTCTACATGATAAATTTATACACTCTTGCTAAAATAGTATGTATATTTTTGGATCTCCAGAAAATGTTATCACCAAGCTAATGCTAAAGACATAACTTTCTACTTTGATGTCTTAATCAAACTTCGCCTTTCTTGTAAAGAATTAAAACTTTACAAGTCACTTCTTGGGAATGAAAGAGTGTCTAAACCATGTGGTGAGACCAAGTTCTGTGAGAAATCCCTAATGCACACCTGGATAATATGAAAAAGCCAAGGTAATGCATGACTGGGTTCCTTTCACATTCCCATCTCCCCCTGAAAAATGGAAAGGGTGTAACTTATCAGTTTCCTATAAATATTTCAGCAAAAAAGGCTAATGTAACAGGCAGAGTTTTTAGTAACATATGCACTCTCTTTCTGCTGCATCTTTCACCCAATACTGTCTCTCCCATGCCAGGATATTTGTTTCATTAGCTATCCTTTCCAGAAGCCAATAGCCATAAAAATATCTTGTGTCAGAAGCCAAGAAGCTGCTTGGAATATATAACAATATTTTTTTATACCAGCCATAACCATATCGTAATTATTTGGTGTTGTTCTAATTTGATTAAAAGACTTTAACATGCAATTCTTTTGCAAGATTGATGCTGAAGATTATTGACATGAGCAGACCAGTGCCATTGGGGTGATGAACTATGTAGGAATTTGAAAAGAGGGGTCAATACAAAGAATATAATGTATCATGGCTTTTTAAACTTCAAGTCAATACTGTTAAAGAGAAACACCTTTTTCTCTCTCAGCCTATTGCCTTTTCCTTTTGCTTTTAGATACTTTTTGTCTTTGTTTTAATCCTTCTTTTACATGAAGATCCTTCCTGTACATCTACATCTTTGCCTCCTTACAGTGCTTTTATTTTCTCTTTCCTTTTATCACAGTTTTCCTTGTTCTCTCTTTATACTTCTACTTAGCAGAGTACGACTGTAAACTTTTCCTGCAAGTCACTGCTACCTTTCAGCAGATGGCACTGTTATTTAGTTTAACTAGCAGGGCAAGATAATTAACTTAAACCCCTTTCTTAAACAATGAAATAGAGACTCCTTTTTGGCTGCATTTCCACCTTAGGAACAAAACCAGTGGCAAAATTACTGATAAAATACTGAAAACTCATTTTAAACATGGATGTGATATAAATATATTGCTGGATGCCCAATTTCCTTTAAAGGGGCTCTGGAATAATTAAAAAAAAAATTAAAAATGCTTCTCTTCTTGGCAAACAAATTTNNGGGGTGGATTTATAGCATCCACATAACCTCATTACCCTACAACCCTGCTTTGGTTGGTATGGTTACCTTTGTGTGTCTGTGGGGGAGCGCTCCAGGCAGGAGTGCAGATCCCTGCTGGTGTGTGGTACCAGCACAGCCTGGCACGGAGCCTGCCAGGCTCTGCGCTGCAGGTTCCCACAGGTGCCCAGGGAGCATGGTGGAGAACAAGCAAGTGCTCTGCCAATGCTGTCAGAAAAACATGCAACTTCTGTCAGCTCCAATTACAAGGAAAAGATGAATCACATCTTTTAACGCTGTCCCTGGTGGCACTCTGGCTGCTGGAAGGCAGCTGTAAGCAGGAGTTTCTCCAGTCTGCTGCCAGCCCCACTGTTTTCCCAGCAGCTCCATTTTGAGGTTCCCTGAGGTGGAAAACCGTATTCTATCCATTTTCTCAGACTGATCCGTGAACTTCTACTTGTAGTTTGCTCCCATGATGTTTCTCTTACAGTTAGCACTGGCTATTTTACCTCTAATTCATCCTATGGCCTCACAGCTTCAGCTGCCCTTACCAGAGCAAACTCCTAATGGCAGAGTTGCCAAAATTTTTCCAGCCCTCCCACTATTACACCTGTTGTGCCTCCACCATTTGGGAATGAGCAGGAAAAGTAGATTGAGATGGGAAAAAAAGTTTGATGTGAACTGGGGACTCCTTGTCATCAGCAATACTGGGCTGAAGGGGCCCACCTCGAGTGTAGGCACATAAATAAGAGACAGCCTACAGGACATGGTTATGGGCAATGCTCTCATAACTTTTCTGAGAAATTAGTGTGACTGGGTACTTCTCTGAAACACGTTAACAAGAGCATGAACTGGAGGTCTGTGTGAAGTTGCAGGAGTGTTATCTCCCTCAGATCACATGGGTAGGGTGGGACAGCTCACACAGCTGCGGCACTCTGCTGGACAGATGGAGACTGTAGGAAGCATGGCTGGGAAGGTAGGGAGAATGAGTTGTCTTTCATGTGAGCCACAGGAATGCATAAAGCTCTGCTTAGACACGGACAATGAGCCAGTCATGAGCTGGGCCAAGAGGAGGCTGACCAGTGTTGGTGATTTTGTGGTGGGTGTCTGCTACAGACCACCTGATCAGGATGTAATAGTATGTGAAGCTGCCTTCAGGCAATTGGGAACATCCTTACTTTTGCCAGCTCTGGTCCTCATGGGTAACCTAAACCACCCTAATATCTACAGGAGGGGCAACAGAGGCTTGAAGACAGTAGTGACAACAACTTCCTAACACAGATGATCAAAGAGTCAGTAAGGAGAGGGCACTCTGTTAGGTTTGATTCATACAAGAACTGAATAGGGACGTGAGGGTCTGCAGCAGCCTTGACTGCAGGGAACATGAGGTGGTGAAGTTCAGGATGCTCAGAGGAGAAAACAAGGCTAAAAGCATGATCACTATTATGAAAACCCAAATCTGTTTGGATTTGCATCTGACAAGGGATGTAAAGAAAGAAAGACTTCTACAGGCACAGTGCCAGCAAAGGTAAGAGCTTTTTCTGCCTTTTCCCTTTACTTTCACCTACCTCAACCCTCCTAAACATTATTGTTGCTTTCAACAGCAGGATCCTCTTCTAATTTACTTTGCTTCACAGTTCCTTAAATATCATGTCTTCTCCAGTTTGACATTTTTGTTGTATTTTTTATCTGTACTTCTCATCTCTGCTTCTCATTCCTTTCACAGTCCTGTCTTTTTCCCTTGACTACCAAGCCACTTTCTACAGGAAGTCATAGTCCACCACCTTCCAGACATATACATAATTAAGGCCAATTGTCAGGTTTTGTACAGTATTTGTCTATGATTCATAAGATGAGAATGGAGGTACAGAAGCAAAACCTTTTTAGATGCTTTCTTTTTATTCCTGAAAGTCTTCCTCCTGCTATTCCCATGCCCTGCATCACTCTTACACAGCTTCTGTGTTTCATGCTTCCTGGTGCATGTCCATGTCCCATCCTGTCAGTGTATTTCCATTGTCCACTTGCCATTCACTGAACAGTACCCAAAGTCTTTCATCCTTCATTCATGTTTCTATAAGTTTCCCTGAAAACCTCTTGAATTTCTTCACATTTTTGTCTGCCTACTTAATAATTAGAAAATCTTCCAATTTTTTTAACTTCAGATGTGACTTTCCTACTCATGCATTCATTGTAGCTATGATTCTGCAAATCTTTTTAGAACAAGTAGCTCATCACAAGTTCCTTTCATCAAGCCTTAATCCTTACTCCAAATGTTATGTTGCAATTGCTTTCCAGTCTTGCTAAAGGGTGAAAGTTACTGTTGGAAAGCTTCCAAGTGCATCAAAGTGCAGAAAGGGTGCTAAACAGGAATGAATCTGGGAGCAGATGGTGTGGCTATGTGATTGCTATGGAAGATGTTTAGATTTTAATAAACATACAAATATTAGGAGAGAAAAAATTATTTCAATTCTGCTAATATTTTTATTTAAACATATTTTTCCTGGTAACATGGTAATATGAAAACCATGTTTTCACAAGAGTGTCATTTAATGCCATAAACAAATAAGAGTATCATTGCAGATGAAGTTGTTTTTCAAATCACATCATTGCATGCTTATTAGAATAATTTTATGGCATGCAAACATCATTTACATATGAATTGTAGTAGTATCCTATTATCTCTCTTGCTCAAACAACTATTCTTGTAAGAATTTTAGGTTTCTGGATTAAAAAGAAAAAAGTAATTTGGACACTGAGAGATGATTGAGTTTACTAAAAATTTAATATAATCTAACTTGCTTGTTGCAAAAAAACCCTTTATCTGTTGGACTGCAGATGAACAACAACTGCCCTCTTATTGGGCCAGCCAGGTAGTGGACCCAGAAAATGTGGATGGAAAATATGACTGCTGTTTTCTGAAGAAGCCAGAATATAACACAAAAAGAGCCCCATTTTTTTTATTAACTGTTACTGTCCTTTTTTTGACATGAAATGTGTAAGATTTTAAAATATTTGGTATTTCAAAAATTAATTTCAACAATAATGTGGAGAAATCTGGTCTGTGTTCTTTGTTTGAATAAATCATCTAGAATTGAATAAGCATGAGAGTTATTAAGCTTCTGACCAAGCAAATGAATTTATTCTCTATGAATTTTCCATTCTTACATTGTCTTGTTTTTTTAGTAAAAATACTGTCTTATAACCAAAATATTTACTATCAGAAAACAAAACAGATTTTAACATAAAGCCCCTAAAAGCTCAATACTTTTGAAACATTTTGCTGTAAATCTCAAAAAGCCTCATTCAAAATATTTTGTCTGCCCCTTTGGAAAAATGGTTGTTACCCCTCCTGTTTTCCTTCTACCACCCAAAGACAACATAAATTGCTTAATTACAGGTAAGAGTTTCAATGTTTAGCATTCTTTGATTCAGAAACATCCCAGCATCCTCCTGTGGCTCACACCAGAATAAAACCTGTTCCAAGAGGAAGTGTTAGATGCAAAGGAAGACTTTAATTATGTACTGAAAAAGCACAAAATGTAACAGGAACAAATGTACTTTTCTAGTATTTGGTAACAAACTGATTTACGAGATAAAAAACTATTTAGACTACCTAAATACTTCATGAGCATTTATATATCAGGAATATTACACATCTCTACTATAGATTTTATTTAGTTTAATTCTGTAATATTGTTGGAGCTCTTATTTTTATCCATGTTCTTATTCTTTGACTTAGTCTTACCATTCATGAGAAGAAAAATACTCTCTACCTTATTGGAAAAGCAAAATTTATTAGAAATAACATTCCTTAAAATTTTGGAAGTGCTCTGAAATATCTGAGCTGTTTTTTAATACCTTGAAAGTTCTTCTATATATTTCTTCCCTATGCCTTTTCTTTGCAATAATATGGCTGAAACTTTGTTACAGTTTTGAGACAAGATGTTATTGTAACAATTTTTGATGGTTTTAAACTTTTAAAAAGATTAATTTTGTCATTTTACACAATCGGGGAGAATTGTTGTTCTTAGGCATCCTTGACTGCTGTTGCTTTGCAAAGAAGCGAAATTTAAATTGGGGTGGGTTTTTTTGGTGTTTCTTCTTTTAATATTACAGATTATTTTCTTTAACTACTTTCTTATAATTTTTGATGGATATAAATATCCATACCTACTGTAGAACATCTGACATGAAATGAATTATTACATAATGGTAAACGACCTACCTTGGCAAGTTGTGCCTCTTGTACTTTTGAAAATAGCACTCTTCACACATCTAGAATAAATATTTTCTAATTTTTTTTCGTTTATCTAGGAGGAAAAAATGGTTTGAGGGCAGGGTTCTAGGTTAAAAAAGACACTGGGTTTTGCATACATTTAGGAAAAAAACGTATGTGTTTGAATATCTCCAAATTTTATTTTTCCTTATCAGAATGTATTTACCTATTAGAGTTTCTTTTGAGAAAATGTGTGGCTAAAGCCTAGGTAAGAGAATACCATATTTCAGAAGCACTGAAGACTATCAGCACTTTTAGTTTCTTTCTAAAAACTAATTACAGTATGAAAGTTAATTTTTAATTAGATGCAACTCATTTACTGATGATATAAAATTACTTCCCAGCTATAATAATGTAGTTAGATAAGGTATATTTTAATTAGTTCAGATATCTTAAATTGGAAGTAAGAGAAGACATCGATTTGGAAAAATGCACAGTTAAGTGCATCTCAAGTAGGAGGACTGCAATTTATTCACATGACCAAACACAAAGGTAAAAGCTTTTCCAAGACTACTAATAACCAACTGGGGAACCTGGTTCTAAAAATTCTGAAGGAAGCATACGGTAAGGAATCTATTACACTAATTATAATGGCATCAATTAAATCATTACTGCTTTGAATAATAGCTATACAGAGTATTTTGAACCAGAGCAAAGTATATGTTTGTATCTGTATTAACTGTATTTTATAATGAACTTTCTCAATGGCAATGTGGGAATATCAAAGCTTGTTCCCACTTTCTTTCTTGGTTTAACTTTCTGCAAGGCGACTGTTGCAATTTCAGATCAAGAAGTAAAATGCCAGAGGAGATTTATAGCAGGTTGACCAGAGTCTTCAGTGAGATTTGGAAGATTTCACAGGAATTTTATTATTAGATACATTTCCAAAGCCAGTAGGATTCTTTGTGATGCTGATGAATTGCTTCAGTGTGACAGGACTAGTAACGCTGTAACGTGTTCATGCAAACTGCAGGGAAGAAATACAAGAGCTTTTATGGAGCCAATGCAAAAGTTCTTGGTGACCAAACACAGTCAAGCATTTCACATCTCAGGACAAGCTGGTAATAGAAATTCCTTGATAGTACACATCAATAAATTTAACTCTAGAACTCAAATGGGCAATGAACAGTTTACTGAGGTACATTTTCTATGGTTAAATCTGGTAGTCATGCTGGACAGTGCAATTTTAATCTGCTCCATCATCTTTCCTGGTACCGAGATCAGGCTGACACATCTGTAATTCCTTGGATCATCCTTCCAATCCTTCTTGTAGCTGGGTGTTATATTTGCTAATTTCCAGTCAACTGGAACTTCTTCAGTTTACCAGAAGTGCCGGTAAATAAATGATTGAAAGTAGCTTGGCAAGCTCTTTTGCCAGCCCAAAGACTTGTGGGTGTCTAATTGGCACAGCAGGTCACTAACCTCCCCATCACTACCTTCCAGCTCTGAGGGATGGGTGTACTGGGTACAACTTGTTTTCTTACTAAAGACTGAAGAAAAGAAGCATAAAGTATTTCATGCTTTTCCTCATCTCCTGACAGTTTCCTGCCCTCTGCATCCGGCCAAGGATGGAGACTCTCCTTAGCCCTCCTTTTGCTGCCAATCTATCTACAGAACCTGATATCCAGTGGTCAATGACATTGATGTGTCCGTGGTTTTTCCTCTTCCCTACATCTCTAGTGTGCAGTTTACCCAGTCTCTGCAGCTACAGCAGTCAGCAATAGCCCCGTTCTTGCACAGTGACCATCAGTTTTTGGCTGACTCCCTGACCAGCTCCAGTCGTATCTGGAGACTGTACCCATACTGGGGGGACAGGGTTTTCCTTACAAAACATCCTGCTCTCTGAGTGTAGTTCCTGCAGCTGAAGGGCTATGCAGGGCTACTCTCTTTCCTGGCATTCCTAAACCCCCTTCCCGCAGCAGCCCCAAGATCCCTCTTATCAGTGACAGGTGAGGGGACCAGGACAGCAGGGAGCACCCCAGGGCAGTTCTTCGCTGTGAGGATGTGCCAGCATGAAGACCAGGGTGTGCTTCAGATAAAACATCACTTAACAGCTGAAA
>VYZT01056517.1:0-19914 GCA_013400735.1 Pomatostomus ruficeps | reverse complement strand
ATATATATATATATAAGCACTGTTCATTTAGTGTTGTTACACTCTAATCCACCCCAAGGAATGTATTATTAACAAGAACCTCAGTTACCCCACCTTCAGGGGTGGGTTGTAACACAAGTGTAATACAAAATAGAAACAGCTGTCAATGAACAAACTGTGAATGTAAACACTTCACTAGGAGAAGGGATTTGTAAGAATTAGGATAACTTAAGAGCCATGTATTTGATGCTTTGGTCTAGGATGCTAACCATATAAAGCATAAGGTTTCATCTTACAAACCTGAAATAAACCTTCAACCTGTAAGCCTTTCTTGCATTATGAAGCACAAATTTCACTCCTGGAGAAATAATTACATGTCATTTACTATCTTGGATGATCTCTCTTCTGTAGACATTGTAGGCAGCTTGAGGCGGGTTGTCCATGCCTGTATCTTGAATCAAATGCCAGATAGATCACATGTGAATGATGAATGACTATAGCAAATGCAAATATGGGATGTTTTTTCACTCAGCCAAATTGAATCCATTGCACGACTTCATTGCACTGAATACATAAAAGTGTGAATTACTTTTGTAACACTAGCTTGGACACAACAGAGATACACTGATTTTGAACTATTCTCTCACCTTGCTAAAGCTATATAAAGTGTGAAACTAACTGGTAGAGGACATGAAATTTAAACAGTACCTGAAAAGCACCATATTAAATGCATTTAATTGCATTAAGCCTTCAGTTCTTAAGAGAAAATGCAGTGACTAATATTACTTTGCTAATGGACTTTTTTTCCCCCCACTAATCAAGCATGTCTAAATACCCATCCTGCAGGTACCTAGCTACGAGACTCCTCTCATCTAATTATTGGCATTTACATTTAATTCCTGTTTTTTTCATCTCTGACAGGATATGAATACAGCCTAATGTGAGATCTGGTATGAAGACCACCCCTGTAATTTCTATACCAGATAGCTGTTACAGGACTTTTCATACATCATAGCTACCATGGCTCTAAAGTATTATTTTGTTCATTCATCTAACGTTTGTAAGCAAATTAAACAGGGTGGTAACACAAACGGTTTGTAGTATTTCAGTGTTGCTTAGGTTCTGGCTGAAACTCCCCCACAAAAGCAGCTTCTTGAAGAAAAACTGTATTTGATTAAGAATTGAAAACATTACCTTGTGTGAGCGCTCTACTGTTTGTAAAATGAAGATTCTTCTGTCAGGCTGCTGGAAAAGTGAATGCTGTTTGCCTTCAGGCAGCTCTGATGCATGTTTTATTTCCTGCAGGTGTTCAACTGTTCTCCACCACCTGCCCAAACAATTCTAATGTCTCTGCTCTCTGCATCCCCAGTTGGTGGACAGCTTCATGGGAATTGTAACAGCAGCTCCTCATTTTACCAGAGCCGAGAACTGCTAACATATGGTAATCAGCCTTCTCATCATAAGCAAGATGACAGCCCAAGAAGAGGTGGAGGTGGGATCAGAAAAAAAAACCCCAGAAACTAATTCTAACTATGGAACCTTGGATTTCTGCTCCAAGGCAGAATATAACAGTCTGCAGCTGTCTTATTCTGCTCAAGTTGGTTACAAACACAAATACATCCATATTGTCTGAAAACAGCTGACAGAAAATATAGTCTAGCAACCATAACTTGCATCTCACTATTCTTCTTCATGCCAGACAGAAGCAGAGGAGCCAAGTAAAATAAATTTTATGGCTGCTTTATACTCCCACACTGCTGGCACGTAGGCTGTTTGCATGTAACAGTGGAGCAGGCAGAAAAGGACTGAGTCCTGTCTCAGAATGATTTTGCTCCCTTTAACCTTTTGTAATGTTCTCAGAGAATAAGAAACCAGTACAGTATTACATCAGGCGCCACATGAAAACCTGTCTCAGGTGATTTCTCTTGCCCTCTGCACTAAAGAAATACAGTTTTGTCATGCTTTGGGATGCACTGGTTTGGTGGATGGTTGTGGGTTTTCTTTTTTAAAATAAACTTCTGCTATCATCACTTACTTTCAGTAGGTATTTCTGAAAACTGTTTGGGGTTTACCAGGATAAAAAAATAATTTACCCACTTTTCCTACTGTTTCCATGAGAAAATTTAAGTTCTTTGTGAAGCTTCTCTTAGATAAGAATTAGGCATTTATCTCTACCCTTGGCAAAAATTAAGGAATCATAAAATCACTAAGATTGGAAAGGATTTCTAAGATCATTGAGTCCAACCATTAACCCAGCACCACTGTGTTCACCACTAACCCATGTGAAGTGCCATATCCACACATCTTTTGAACAATACCAGGGATGATGATTCTGGAAAATCTCTGCCAAACAGCAGAGACCTTATATCTTAATCTACTGCTTGTACTTTTTACCACTCGGGCATAAATACATTTGGAAAAAATTTACTAACAGAGTGATGGTTGCTGCATTTCTTCCCTGCTCACATGCCATTTAAAATTCTAAAACAAACAATCCCTCCAAAAGCCTATTTGCTGCTTAGTTTAAAACTTAATCAAAGACAAGCTTCCAGCATGCTAGAAGCAAGATTTATCTACCCAACAGACTACCCCAGGAAAAATTACTGTGTTTTGCCTAGAACATTTGAAGGTTTCTTCTCCTTTCCAAATGTACATTCAAAGAGAAGAAGTATTAAAAACCCACCTGGCCTTGAAACACATTGACAGGATGGCCGCAGCTTTTTTTATGTCTCTTCTCCCAGTGCTTCTTAATCTAGCTTGGTTTTGAAACAAACTTCATCCAGGAGAAAGGATGTGCCAGCCTCCATCATGACAAACTAAAGGTTACAGCATCAAATGAAGACTGAAGAGTTAATCCATTGTTCTTTGAATTTACTAGGTATTTGTGCCTGGTTTGAAGTAGTGTAAAGATAGAAACATACAAACTATATTTGTTTCCTTCCTATCAGAAGCTTTCTAAAAATCAGGAAAAAGGTAACTTCTTATGCTTTATGCAGGTTTTAGAGAACTACATCAGGAAGGAGAAGTAATGTTGTATTGCACCATTCAGACAAGTAAATCCCCAATAACTCACCTCTCCTCCTGACGATCTGGAAGAGTCCAAGGCCAGCCTAGAAATTAGGCTTCCCAGTTAGTGCACTATGCTACAGCTCTGCCAGCACAGGGAATGAGTAGAGTGGATAAATCGTTTACTGCAAGCCTCTGGAAACCACAGGGGAAAAAAAAAAAAAAAGAAAAGGAAAAAAAGAAAAAATACATAAGTAAAAATACAAGACATTTCATGAAATTACAATGTTAATGCCCCTTGTCTGCCAATCTGCCTTGATGCCATCACCTACACCAACCCATTATGTTTTTGTCCATTACAGAGGTTCAAGGAGTACCTTTTACTCCTTCCCCAAAAGAGACCAAGTTAATCTTCCTTACAGGAGTAAAGAGCCTTACCTCTTCTCAGGGATAGAATAAAGGGCATGAAGAGAAGTAGTATATAATTTACACCACTGAAAAGTTCAGATTCTGGAAAGCTTTAGACAAATATGGGATAACAACTCCCAGTTTCTCCTTTGCAAAGTTCTTGCTTGCCCTTGGTGCTAGCTCCTCTCCATTCATGGCCAGCCAGGTTCAGCACTGACCATGACCACTACTTGTAGAAGCAACTGCAGAGCACAGGACAAGGATAATGGAATTATATTGTCCTTTCCCCAAAAATAAAGTTGGGTTTTTTTTAATTAAGTCCCACACAGATAATACAGTATTGAATAAGGTTGTCTGAAGAAGACTGTCCAGATTACTCCGTTTGCCTCTGCATGCACTGAGACCTCCATGAAACCCAATCTGCAAAAGGAAACTAAGCAGAAAGCATGTGTGTATTCCAAAAAAGCACCATCTAAAATGCAGAACTCTAGAAAAATTCAGTCTTCCCTATAATATTTCCCTTCCCTGCACTTATATCTCTCAATACAAGGCAGGTAAGAAAATCAATTCCTCTCTTCCTCTGTGGATTTACAAGAGACTAGGCACTTCACTGAAAAAATTGGAAAGAAAACAGAGGGAAAAATTTATCTGTCAAATGTAAACAAAAAACCTCAGGTATATAATAAAAAATACAGAAGAAAACCAAGAAGCAAGCAACTTTTTTATAAACCAGGATTTAAGCAATCTCTACTCATTGCCAAACTCCATTTTAAAACTATCAAAGCATGTCAAACCTTGCTTTGTTTGGTTCTGATAGCAAATCAGCTATCTGATGAAAGTAAGGCAATGATACTAACAAAGATTTCCTATATTCAATGACGTAACTGCTTAACATCATAAAACCAACTCATAGAGCTTTTCTCAAAACTCTCTTCCCTTCTTAATTACCTTTTTACTGTTGACTTGACCATTTATACTAGATTTCCAAATTCAGCTTAGACAGGTCTTACATTTCTTGTATGAAAACCACCATAAGACTCTGAGAAACATTTCATACCTTCTTCACACACTGTCATGGAAAACGAAGACAAGTGGTGATTTTGCCCTCTCCAGAGGTCCATGTGCAGGTACTCATTACAGAAATTCAAGCTCTGCTGGGGTCCCTCCCTGACGCCCCACCTCTGGTTTTACACAGGGTTCAGGACTTCGAACAAACTTCCACTGATGATGTTGACAGTAGTTCTTCCATTGACTTCAGCTTGGAATAAACTGGTTTTTACTGAGCAGGCTAACTGTTGAGTATCTTCATCCTCTACAGTTTCTCAATTTTATCAACTACTACAGGAGTCAGAAACTAATTGAAATAAAACACCTTCACTGAGTTAAGGAAAAAAAAGAAAACCAAGAAGAAAGCCTTGTTGACCTCCATATGTTTATTTTTTAAACAATTTACAAATAAAAACGTTATATTTATCCAAGCAAACACATGTAATACTTTAGTCTTTAACAAGCTATACAAATGAGAACCATCACACCAGAGCTTCTGACAGCTCAAGGACCATTCAGGGTAGGCATGCATGTGTCTGTATCACATGAAGCGAGTCCAATTCCTGACACCAGGGTTCTGATCTTCTACTTCTTCAGAGCTGGTCAGCTGCTAAATGATTTAACACAAATAGTTACTGGATCACAATAAAATGAAAGAAAGCCCATTTCAAATCACGTAAGTGACCTCAGTATGTCTGGTCCAGGTGTCAGGCCACAGAGCCTTACCGATTAGTATTCTTCTCCAAAAGCCAGTCGGACAGATTTTCTCCCCTTGCTTAGTGATGTGGCATCCATACATGTGCTTATACAATACAATGAAAAACCTTAAGTACAGGTGTAATACAACAGTAATTACAAATCGCAGAGACAGATAAACAAACAAACAAAATCAACTCTAAACACATTCTTGCATTTCAAACAACAAAAGTAAACAAACCCATGCATTACAGTTCAAAGAAACTTTCAGTTTTATTTCTTCTGCAAGTCTCCATTTCCTCAAGTTCTAAATTGCTGTTCTTGAGCTTGTCTCAGCAGCCGGGCTACTCACGGTGCTACTGACACAAACTGGGTGAGTTGAAAATCACCCAGGAATGGTCAAAGAATAAAAGCCCCCAAAATAAAGAAGACGCACGCATTAGAAACGAGATTCCATTTTAATAGCAGAGTGTAGAAAAGAAATTGGCAAAAAAATTCACATGAAAAAACATTTTACACAATTATGTACAGAATAAAGTACGTGACTGCCTTCGGGTGATTTACGTTTCACTTTAGTCAAGTTCTACCACAGAATGCAAAATACACCCAAAACTCTCAGCTGGAACAAAAAGAAAAACAAACAAAAAACATATACATAATCCCAGCTCTGGCTCCTCAAATATTGGGACTGGCTGGGTTTACTTCAACCCACTGGGCTTTCTGCTATGCTTTCAGCAATTCCTGAATTTGTTGTAGCTTCCAAACTACTGTCAGCAGCTTCTGTTTGCTCAGTCTTCTTGCTCTGCATGGTGCATACTCCCTTGCCTCCTGAGCCAACCACCTTCCCCTGTGTTTCTTTGAGCCCAGGAATTAAAGTTTCCATGCATCCAGAGGCCTGACTTTCTGTGCTGCCTCTGTCACAACTCAGTGACGGCATTTCAACGGTGCCACCTTTGTTCTCCTCCACTTGCAGAAATATCTTAGATGTGGGAGAAATGCTCTGCATTTCTAGAACTGGCGTGACCACTTCTGTAGTATCACTATTTGAGGTCTGTGATCCAGGCTGCAGCATAGGTTTTTGAGAAATTCGTGTGCAAATTTTATCTTCACAACTACCAGAAGTCAATGAAGCAAAATCAGTAATATCTGTTTCATTCACTGTTCTTTCAATGTCCAATTTCCTGATTTTACTGGACTCCAGCCTAATGGATGCAATAGTTTCTAGTTTTGTGACTTCTTCTGTATTTTCATTTAAAAGTCCTGCTGAAAGGATGCTGAAACAGTCATGTTTTACCTTATTGTCTCTCAAACTGAAATCAGTGCTTTTCAACTCAAGCTCTGCTTTCTGGGAGGTTGTCTTCATGTGTTTCACATCTTCTGACTGTTTCTTGAAAAGAAAATTATCTAATTTTTCATCAGATCCAGTATGTCCTAATGATTTTTTTTCATTTTCAGCTACTAATTCTAGACTGGATCTGACTTCAACAATGTTCAAGTGGGTATTGACTAACTGTTCAACTCCCTGCCTCTGGGTTTGGTTATCAAATACTGTACAGCCTGAAGGTTTAGACTGAACTTTTCCTTGAGCTTCTAATAGGGTAATTCTAGCTTCTGTCTGTCCCTCTGTCAATTCTGACACATTAACCTCATTGGAACCAGATTTTATTTGTGCATTTGGAGTATTTGATAGATCCCAACCACTTTCAGAACAAGAATGCGTTGTGACTACCTGTTCTTTTCCATTAGTAGTTCCAGAAGTGCTCCAGAGCAAGCCTGGACTATCAGTTTCTGAGTGAGTTCTACAGTTATCATTTAACTTTTCCTCTACCAAATGGGAATTTCCAACACTTTGAATTTCATTCTGTGTTTCAGGTAACAACGTCTTTGGGTGTAGGCTATGCTTAGGCTTTACTGCTTTTACTTCCCAGTCTTTTGTCTTTGTATCTTTCTCCAAGGTACCAGAAACATTTGTGTTTGTAACTGGAGTTTTATTTCCATCTTCCTGTCCAACTTTCTCTTGGACCTCAGTTTTCTGTAGATCACAGAATTCAAGACTCCCTGCCTGTTCTCCACCTCCTGTATCAACAAGTCCAATTTCTGCAGGCATCTGGATACCAGAAACAGGGTTTTTTTCTGGTAATTCCGTGACTGACATTTCTGATAGGTGAGGCTGAAATAATGTCTTGTTCCTTTCAGCCTGATTTTCACCAGGAACCAAATTCCCTGTTACCTGATTATTACACTGTGAGGAATCCACATTCTGAGAATCCTCTTTCAATGAGGAGGAGCTACTATTTGTTCTGTGGTTTGCAGATAAGTCTGCAGGTTTTGTTAGGTTAGAGTTTTCTCCATTTGGAAGCGCAGAACTTGCAAGCTTGCTGTCAGCTGAACCCTTTCCACCACTACTGTAGAAAATATCATAGAGATCTTTAGCATTGGCTGTGGCCAAGCAAGAATTTCGTTTCTCTATCTTTTTTGCTTGTTCACTGAAAGCAGTTGAAGGTGGTGGTGGTCTCACAGGCATTGCCAACATTGTCTGGTCACTTTCGGACACACCTGGAGCTACTTCATCTGCAGGGATGAGAGCTGCTGGCTGGACTGCTGGTGGAGGACGGGGTGGAGGTAGTCTATCTGAAGTCTGAGAAGGCTCAGTTTTGTCTGCTGCTTTCAAATCCTCCTCTGCCCCTTTTAAAATTACTTCTTCTCCTCCAAAAGCTTTTGATATGATATCTGGAGGCAGTAGAATATCTGCATTTGTTTCTTTTACCACTGGCAGTGGTTTATTGGTAGTTCCAGAGGATTTTATGGATAAAAAGGTGTTCAAAGGTGGTGGTTTACTAACTGTAGCAGTATTAGACTTCCTGAAAATCATGGTGGGGACTGGCAGATTGGGGAGAATTTTTGCTGGTGTCGGTGTGGAAACAACTGGTACCCATGGGCTAGTGTGTGGAATAACAGTTTTCCCAGACAGCTTGATTTCAATGGGCTTTATATGGGATTTCACAGACTGACACTTGTTCTCATCTTTGTTTCCTTCTGTATTTTCTTCTTTTGGAGTAGCTCCTGGGGTTTTATCCTCTCTCTCAGTCTTTTTCCAGCTGAATTTCCCAAAGGAGGTCTGGCTTGGTGATTCCTTTTTAGATTCCTCTTTCTTTTCTCCTTTCTTCTCCTCTGTCTTCTCTTCCTTCTTCAGCTTTACCATGATACCCATTTTTCGCCCAGAAGACTCTGTTGTGCCTTGAGTTTCATTACTCCCTTCTCCAGACTCTGAGATGCTCTTTACTTCTTCCTTCTTTATTATTTTTGGGGCTTTCTCGTCCTTCTCTTCTTTCTGTTTCTCAACCAGTTTCCGTTTCAACTCATTTTGCCGCCTGCGCTCTGTTTCCAGAACTACAGCCAATCCAGCTTGACGGTCTAGATTTCTCCTCTCTTCATAGAGTGGGTTTTCATCTATGTATTTCTGTGGAAATAAACAGCAACATTTTAGCCATTGTTTCAATGAAAAATAAATAAATAAATAAATTCAGCTCTCTGGCAATTTTGACTTGTTCAGTAAGTGCCATCTCAACACTAAGAGAACAGAGGACTTTTTCCTACCAAGAAACTGAGGTACTACAAACTGCTTGCAGCAGTGCTGTCACTTTACAGTGAACACAGTTTCAGCCTCATGCAGATAAAATATATCTGTTTACTGATATAGTGGGAAGATCTGCTTATTTAGTTCAGCAGAATGTAGTGAAAATAACCAGATACATATACTCCAGGGAGTTAAATGTCATTCTTCAGGAAAAAAACCAGAACAAGTGGAAGCTAACAGAGAGAATGTTTCTTTCCTAGTATACCAGTTACCAACCTTATATTTCTCATTGTGGGGATGATTTTTCACATGCTGCTCTGCTGAGATTTGATCTCCAAAAAATTCATGACAGAGCTGGCAATAATATCCAGTGATGGGAATCAGAAACTCAGAGCCTGAAAAGGCCAAAGAAAATTATCAGAGAAACAAAACTTAATAAATGCCAAGCTCCTAACAAAGTCAGTTAAAGAACAACAGCAAAACCTGCAGTGATGTTCTTTTTGGAACAGTTAATGCTGCTCTCCTTACAGTTACTGAATAAGAACCACCACTACCAGGAACAAACATGTAAAGTGAAGAAATTTCGTTACTGTGGTTCAAGAAATTGTTTAAGTGCTCTCCGTTGTATTAAGGTAATCCAGTATTCAAGTAGCTTAACATTTCCTACAGTCTTGATCTATTTTCCATCTTTCTGGTATAGTCTGCTCAAATACTAAACACCTCGTTTATAAACAGGTCACAAATATTTTCTTTGAAGTTCAGCAAGACTGCATCCTTGTGCCTACAGAACCAGCTAAAATTATCTAAGACACTGCAGACTCTTCTTTAGTGGGCACTACTAGAAATACCTAACAGATTAAAAAAATGAGTTGATCATTGGCAGGCCTTTCAGACATTCAGATTTTAAATCCTATATTAATTTTCAAATTACTTACAGCTCCTTCCATATGTCTGTCTTAGATTCTCTGTATCTGCACTGTAACAAGTACTCATCAGTCAATTTTCAGGGAAAACGCTGCTAAAAATGTACTGAGTGGAAAAGTCTACTACAAGACTATGTGGAATACTGTGCAAGATCTGCCCAAATACTGCCAACTCTTGTGGTCATGCTCTAAATTCTAATATGTCGGCAAAAAATACTTCAGAACTACACTGGAGAAAGAAAGTCACCGGGTGTTCAAAAGAAAAACTAATCTCTAAAAAGAAGTGAAGAAACCACACCCTTTTCCTACACTCTTGCTACCTGGCCTTTTCCACAAGAAGAACCAAGAAACTAAATAATTTGCCTTTTACCTAATAATACAGTATCTATATGTGCTCCTATATCAAGGTAAAGTTTTGAAAATTCCTTTCTCTGAACAAACGGAACCTGCTGGAGGGCAGTGAGGGATGATAGCCAAATTAATAAAAATTAACATACCTTTGGCAGGAACCGTTATCTTATCAATGCGTTTTATGGAGTCTTGTTTGGTCTCACTCTGGGTCTTCGAAGCCCAAGGTCTGTTGTAAGGATCCAGGGTCTATTTGCACAGTGACAGAGGTATATAGGCTCATATATTACACTAGCAAGGCAAGTACACTTGTCTTTTTCCTTTTTAACATCCTTTTAGAATACTGAACATTAAAATCAACGTGCAAATATTACAAGAACTAATTTTCCTCTCTTTTCCCTCCCATTTACAATGACAAAATAACCTGTGAAAAGTGTAAAATGTAAATGATCGCAAAGAACAGGTAAACATATTAAACACAAGTGGCAAACCCAAGCAAACTGAACACAGGCCCCACTATCTGGAATACACTGGTAGCTGTTCAACTGCTCAAGTCCAATATTAGGGGAAAAGAATTTGATAAGCTACTTCTTGGGTTCATTATTACTTCAGGTTCTCTTGTAAAATGTAGTTCTGTGATGTATGTTTTAGTGTTAATATTTATAGCAATATGAAATGCACTTAGTGAAGGAAGCCTGCAACATACCTGTCTGTGTTTCTTATTATGCATGTGTGTGAAAAAGTCAAACATGGTCCCGCAGATGGTATTGCAGTCTTTGCACCAGTGGTTCCCTGCATCATAATATTCATAAATATTGGCCAACTGGAAAGGATGTTTGGAGGACTGTGAAGAGGATTCTGCTGGCTTCGGGCTTCTACCTCTCGATTTTTCATTAGTAGTTTTTGATTCCTAAATTGAACAAAAGGAAACACTTCGCTAAGACAAGGCAGGACAGACATAATGCTCTAGAGCTCAGAACCTGCCTCCAGCAGAAGCCATACATACCAAAAAAAAAAAAATATATCACCTGCTTTTCAGCGCCCAGGTAAATTCCACTGTTTCAGAGAGCTGGTATTTGCCGACTAAGATGCTGCGCGGCTGCAGTGAAGAGTTTCCAATAAAGGTCCCAGATGTAATGGCTGGATGGTTGTAGGTCATCAAGGAACCAAATGAACAAATTCCCTGTGGCATGCACCCTTCCCACTTTATTGGTTTCACATAACAGTTCCAATTTACCATACTAGCCAAACAGTGCCCAGAAGACCTAAAATCATTCCCCAAGAGGCATTCAGAAGTTACTGTAAAAGTAGCTTGGATGAAAGCAGAATGGAAAAGGAAGCAAAAATCAGTTGACTAAAAGTAATTAACTCAGTTTTATCAGATTATTTGAGTGTTCCTGAATTCTCCAGAAAACTTGTTGCGTAGTAATAAAAGAAAGATGGTGTTTCGTTAATTACCTAAGCATGTAAGGTGATGGATCTTGTGATTTAAACAAGTGATGTTCGCACTTACATTGATCTGTACAGAAAGATGCCATATAGTGATCCACAGACATTTCAGGACTCTATCCAAAATTAATACTAAACTAACACTTGTAGCAAAACAAATATTATCTGAAATATATCACAAATGAGGCCTGGTAATTTAGATTATGACAGTACTAGATGTATTTTGAGTTACATTTTCAATGGCTTAAAGTCCATCATGTTATCATTTTGCATGGCAGTCTGGAAAGAACAGCACGTTAACTTAGCAGACTCGAGCTGGTTGCATGATTTCCAAGTTATTCACTACCACTTCTGAACAAATTTATTTAAGCAGATTCAAAATTGTTAAGTAACATCTGCCTTACTTTAAATTCCTTAACAGCACCCCACACAACATGCATTGTAAATCAAAGAATGAAGAGACAGCCACGCCACTATGCAGCCCACAGATATCCATATCCCAATATAATCTAGTTCTCGGTAGCAAAGTAAGAAGTGACCTAATGAATATTTGCATGTATTCTGTCTGCAAGAACATAGCAGACATTCTGTTAAACAATGAGATCAACTTATGATCTGCAGGAGGTACATGGAAGGATGTTCGTAATGTCACACAAGCATCAATGTTTATGTTATTTATAGACATACACCTATAAAAATACTATATCAATCAGAGCTTTAAAAAGACCATGCTTCTGCGATAGGTGACAGCCAACTCTTAACTCCAGTTTGTGCCTTACCCCAGCTCAAAGATGCCTTTATAATTTGCTACTATTTAGAGCCCAGACAGGGTGATCTGTCTATTTAGCACAGTAACACTGGGTTCACCTCTGCACTGAATGTGTAACTGCAACACACAGACACAGGTTCAGCAGCAAGGGACCACAAGGTACCTTGCAAATAAGCAGAAAGGCAAAGGCTTTTGCCCTCAGGTTGGCAGAGTCAACCAATCCCACTGTTGAAAGTCCTGAACCATATTTCTTTTCATGAAAAAAAAGTTAACAATCAGAATTACAAGGTGAATTTTAGAGACTGAAGGCTGTGTCCTATGTGCCTACATATGTATGAAAATATTAAATATTCCTGTCCAGAACTTAAAATTTTCCACGTTAAAAAAGAGATCAAGTCGTTATGGGTTTGGATGATATAGACAATGCAAATTAAAATAATGAAAAGTATATTCACACATGTCATATCTCAAGAAAAAAAGTAATATAACTTAATGCAACATAGGACTTAACAAATATTTTTGCCTGCTTTAGTTTCATGAAGCAGTGACTGAAGCAAATGATTTGTTAAAGTAAGTGGACGGTAAACTTCAGAGATGTCTTGAGAAACAAGAAAAAAAAAACAAAGGCAAGCCTTTAAATTAAGTTAACTTATATTAATGAGTTCTCAGACCACGATAAAGCATAAGGAAAATTTTACAGGATAAACACATTTGACTGACCTTGTAGGAAATACAGAATCACAAAATGGGTCAGGTTGGAAGGGACTACAGTGGGTCATCTGGTCCAACCTCCCTGCTCAAGCAGGGTCATCCCAGAGCACATGGCACAGGATTGTGTCCAGATGGTACTGGAATACGTCCAGTGAGGGAGACTCCACAACCTCTCTGGGCAATCTGTTCCAGTGCTCAGTCACTCATAGTAAAGTTCTTCCTCATATTCAGGTGGAACTTCCTGTGCATCAGTTTCTGCCCACTGCCTCTTGTCCTACTGCTCAGCACCACAGAGAAGAACCTGGCTCCATCCTCTTCACACCCTCCCTTCAGATACATTGATGCGGTGCCCTCTCAGTTGTCCTTATACCTCCTACCCTACTGACATTTTCCTCTGTGCAAAAAATATATATCCTAAGACCTACACAAAATTCATCTACAATACCTATTTTTGTTACATATTTGAATAAACATCTGAAAAGCAGTAAAATTGATTTCCTGCATATATGCATAACCTTTCAGATGGTAGTGTCCATACTACTTTCAAAGTAAAAACTATCTTCTGGAATGCAGTAAGCCTCTTTTGGTACACCCACTACAAAGTAGTATAGACCATGTCAGAGAGACCATCCTGATGCATACTGACATTTCTTAAGAGACAACACATGTACATAAAAATCATATTAAGCTGACAATCATATATAAGTCTTGTGATTTGTTACTATCATTACCCAGTGAGATCAACATGCTCCCAACTTGCAGAGCTTTGCTGCTACAAACACTCCTCCCTGAAAAGCCATGCCAGAAATTTTGTAGAGAAAAAAAGTATTGAGACCAGGCAGCTATAATCACTCATGATACTGTTCAATCCAACCAACACCTCAGCAAAACCAAGATAAAATCAGTAAGTGATGCTGAACTCCACAAAACCTGAGGGACATTATATACACCAATACATTGACTCTCACCTGCATGCGCCATCAAGGCCAGTGTATGAAATGTGGCAACAAATGACATCAAACAATCCTTTAGTAAAGGTCTGGGACCAGCTGTCTCTCCAGTGCCCTCTTCACTTAGTGGGAAAATCAGTAGCACACAAACTGTAAGACTTTACCTTGTTGGAGGAAGATGTTTTCTCTACACCTTTTGCATTTTCTGGCTTGCTGTTCTTTTCCAAGGAATCTTTAGTTTCCACAGATTGTTTCCGGGGTTTTTCAAATATGTTAATCCCCAGGATTTGTGCTACTTTGTCAAGCTCAGACTGCTTTTTGTCAGCCGCATCAGCTTCTTTATGCAGCTCTGCAATCTCCTTCATAATATTCTCTTGTAGTCTGTTCACCTCAACCAACAAGGGGTCTTTGTGTCCGTCCTTCTCACGACGTTTTTTCCTTAACATCTCTCCTGAGCCAATCAAGGAAGCAGACGGGTCAGAAATGCAACAGGGAAATTGACTTTAGATCTGTACAATAATTCCAGCAACAAGTAAAATACTAATATAAAATATTACTGCTCAATTTTGACTATAAAGTTGTAAAGATGGAACTGACTCTCAGGTAGAGCATCAATATATCTGCATGATCTGCCTCTATAGGGACTGCCATAATACATACCCAAGAGAGGCACATAATCCTCCAGAGTATGAATTTAATAATCACTATTTCCCAATGTGTGACCAAACAAGCAAAAGTTAAATTGCATATTCTAACCTGAAAGTATCATTTTCCAGAGGTGAGCGAAATAAGTATTTACTTGAACCAAACAAGTTTTAAAGAGACAAATATCAGCTCTGTTGAGAGAGGACTTTTCCATCTCCAGATGAGATTCATGAACAATTGAAAGGCACAATAACATCTTCAGTTGCTATTTCTCACTTCCTCTAAAGAAGCACTAAAACGCATAAAGTGCAATTCCTTTAGCTTATGAAGTTGCCAAAGAACAATTGTTTGCTTCAGTGTAACAGCCAAATTTTGATGCAATTGATTTTAATATAGTAACTAGGTCACGATTTTCTCAAGAGTTTTGCATTGCCAGGAATATGAAAACACTGTTATGGAATATTATTATTTTGGTCCTCCCTTCTCCTGTTAGGTACTAAGACTTGTGACACATCCCAATGCGGAAAAAAAAGAAGGGGGGAGAGGGGCTGGGGAAGGGAATAATACGCTTTACCTTGCTGTTTACGAAGCCTGTCCAATTCAGTCTTGAGATAGTAAAGCTTCTTCTGCCGTGCTTCTCGATCATTCTTCAGTTTTTCTCTCTCTTCTATCACCTAAATAAATTGGAAGGTGTCTGGATTTTCTTCTCTTCCCAACACAAGTTAAACAGTCTTGCAAGAATGACAGGAAGACCTCAGCTTCCCAGACAGAGAACACTGCTCGTTATTCCTAAAATGTTCTTGAGTATTTTAACACAATAAATACACCTCTCCCTCTGTAGCTGAAGGTAACTGTATTGTGTGGTCATCCTTCAACCCTGTTCGTAGGCAAGTTTTTTTCTTTTGGGCAGTGTATTCCTCTAAACTGCTGTTTGCTGCACCACCTCCCAAGGCCCTTAGGCTCAGCTGACTTTCTTCTACAGGGCTAACCAAGATCAATGCCAAATGGTTACTCAAAACATGCAGTATCTACAGCTAGTGTGTTCCATCTGCCTTCACAGCCATTCACCTTGCCTCCTGCTTTGACTCTAGCCCATTTTAGCTATTAGTCAGGTTTCTGCTTCAATCTGAAATGAAACATCAGGATGAAATTTGTTTCTTGTTCAATAAAGTAAACTGTGGCATAAGGAGCTCACAAATCCACTTTTCACTGATTTTCACTGATTATCATAGAAGGAAACAAAGCAATATGCTAAAATGAAACCTGAAAAGTTCTTTCAATTTCTTTTCCAGCTTCATTTTTCAAGAGACAAGTCCCATTTTTTCATCTTCACAAGGCTCTTAAAATTTACTAGACTCCTCCCTTAACAAACAAGTGATCTTGACTTCCCTAGACAACCACTTCTACTACGGCAATGTGAAGGTTGGCAGGATCCCTGAATCCTTCCTGAAGCAGTTCTACCAACATAGCCAAGCCACATCTTAAACACCGTATGGAATTTTTTTATTATTATTTTGGTTTTGTGTGTTTTTTAATCACCAAAGCACCATTCTCTCCTGAGTTTTCTGCAGCATGGGGGCATCAACAGGAGAACGCAAATTTTTATACTCCAAGCTATCCCACCAAAAATCCCCCAGTTGTCTAAGCTCAAGTCAAAGATGTCTGTAGTGCAGACAAAACCTTAGAAGTTCTACCAAAATGCATAGATGAGCTACCAGGGTATGTCAGGGCAGGAGAAAACCCCACACCTTTAGCCAAGAGAGTTCTTCTGAAAGTACTAAATTTCATTAAGAACGAAATTCTAGCTGTGTCAGCTGAAGAAATTATTCCTGCAAGCAGTATTATTTGCTGATGTAGCACTTCATGAAAGTGAAGAACAGGATCTTATAATAAAAGACCTTACTGCAGCCTCAATACTTAAGGGGGGTTTGGAAGAATAATAGGTACAGATATTTTACCAAGGTCTGTAGTCACAGAAAAAGTGGCAACAGTTTCAAACTACAAGAGGGTAGATTTAAATTAGATATAAAGGAAGAATTTTTTTACAATGAGGATGGTGAGACACCAGAACAGGCTGCCCATAGAGACTGTGGAGTCTTCAACCCTGAAGTGTTCAAGGCCAGGTTGGATGGGGCTCTGAGCAACCTGGTCTACTGGAAGGTGTCCCTGCCCATGGCAGTGGGGTTGGAACGAGATGATCTTTAATTGTCCCCTCATACTCAAATAATTCTATGCCCTTATTTTAACAACAAAGACCAAGTGGATACCAGTCTGAAAACTCAAAACAACTTTTGGAAGTCTTACAGTTCTTTGACAGTTGTGTAACTACAGTTTCCTATTTTAAAACACATTCTTCCCCACTGCTCTCTAATTATTGTACAAACCAAGGTAATCAGAAGAGCAAAACATTAACACCTATAACCCGAACCGGTGTCAGAGCCTCCAAGTAGAATTTCCCTTGAATTCTTCTCCTTTTGTGATTTTTGTAAGAGAATTACTATAAATGTAGAAAGAAGATTGTATGTGATGGTGAATGATGATATCCTTTAGTATGTATTTAAGAATGTCTACTACAGGTATAACCGTGGTATTACTGTACAGTGTAGCATGTTCATATGGAGCCTCCTGTGTTTCAGTTTGTGCCTATTGCCTCTTCTTCTGCCACTGGACATCAGTGAAAAAAGCCATTTTATTTTCTTTACACTGTCCCTTCAGATATTTACATATCTCCAGATATCTTCAAGTATTTAAATATCTAAAGCTCAGCAGAATAAATCCAGGCTGCAGCCATCATGTGTTTTCTCTGTAAGATTTTGGCTGGTCCAAAGAACTTAAACTTTGTTTTTGATTTCATCTGTTCTGCCATGGCCAATGGCATCAACTTTGAGGGATTTAAAATGCATTTTTTAAAGGTGTCACAGATTAATACAGACAAATGCTTAGAAATCTTTAACGAAAGTAAACTAGGTCAAACTATTTTTAAACTGGAGAAACTCAGAAAAAAAAAGATGCATCTGAAGAGAAAAAGCTTCTGCCCCACCAATCATGCAATCCAACATATTTTGAAGTATCAGAATACTTAACATACCTTCTGCTTTTGAGCTGCCCGATTCTTTTCATCCGACATCCTTTCTGTGGTACTTTTGAGAGGATGTGAAGACAGACGAAGGGGTGCTTTAGAATGAGAAGCAGTGGTAGGAACTTGAACGAGCACAGAACCATCTCTCTTTACATCAGGGACATCCTTTCCCAGAGAGACTGTCTCAATCACCCGGAGATTAGGACGTGTGGGGTTTGCTGACATGGCCATAGTAAGAAGCCCATGAGCTTCTGGTAGCGTAGGATTGGGCTGCTGGGCAGTGGGGTACATGGGCCAGCCAGGGGCTGCATATGCCATATAGTGCCCATATGCATCATATCCTGCGGGAGCCATTGTGGGAGGTGGATAGTTTTGGGGCATTTGAGTGGGAGTGTAGTGGGAATAGTTGGGAATCTGGTATTGGGAAACAGAAGTAGGTGTAGGTGGCAAACTAGGAGGAGTTGGTGGAATTGAAGGAATGAGAGAGACAGAAGGAAGAGGCTGTTCTGGTGCATGTGGAGGTATCTCCTGTCCCACCATCTTGTTCTTAGCATATTCTGATTTCTGAAGAGAGGACACATCTTTAGACTGCTGGAAAGAGCCCGGAGGTGACGCTGAACGCTGCTGGCCTGACTCAGGAGAACGAGTGTCACTCCGGCTGCGGCGCAGGTCCCAAGAGTCCAGCCTGCGAGTGTCTGAAGAGCGACGATCTGGAGAACGAGATGCCAGCTTTTTGCCATGAAGGCGTTCCTGGGTACGAACAGCCAGTTTTCCAATTTCAGCAACACCAATGTCAAGTCCAATGGTTTTGAGTAGGTCATGGATCTTTGCATACTCTGCATTTGGCTCTTCTAAAGGATCCACCTTGACAGCAGGAGCAGGAGAAGGAGGTGGGCTCATTTTTTGGATTATTATCTCATTACCACAACTCACTGGGGGTTTCTCTATGGGGAGAGATTCAATTTTGGTCTCTTCATCCTCATCACCATAAAGGAATTTCTCTTCATCCTCAATGTCAGGAAAGCTACGCCTCCTCTTCTCCTGAGCACTGACAGAATCGGCCATCATGCCCAGAATTCGGGAGAAACCACTGCCATCCTGACTGGCCCTCTCGTGAGGCAGCAGGAAGTCAGTATGGCGATCAGTGGGATCTGACTTGGGTTCTATCTTCTCTTTGTGACTTAAGAAGCTTCCAAACTTCTCTTCAAATGTCAAAGTGTCTTTGGGAGGCCCAGATAGTGGGCTCCACTCATATAAACCTTCCTTGTTTGCAGGCTCCACAAGAGAGTCTTTGTTAAACCGTTTAAGAAAGTTTTCCACTTCAGAGGCAAAAGGAGCCACGTTGTTATTCTGGGGCAAAGATGACTGACTAGAAAGAAGAGGAACATCCTTGCTGGGGGCTGGACTGCTTGAAAAGCCCTCGGGCTGAAAGAGAGAAGATACTATTTATTACAAGGCCTTCTAAGACACTGTGCACCTCACAAAACAAGCAAAGGAACATGTTCATTTCTCCTTGGGTTCACTGCTGAATAAAAGTGTTAGAAGAGACAATATATAGTTGAAAGAGAATGCAAAGATTACAAACCAAATTGCCTGATGATTCTGGAATGCCATGTCCAACAATGAATGCTTATCTCAGAGAATACACGAAATCACAATTATATTTCACAGATTTCTTGCAAGCGTAAGAAGTGAAATATTTAAATTGAAACACAGTTACATAATTTTGGATATGCTTTGAGTTTAGTCATAGTCAAGTAGGATTTCAATACCTTAATTCTGGTAAAAACTACTGCATTGGGGTTATTTCCAGTCAATTCTTCAGATATTCATAATTAAGGCCATATTAAATAGCATTTTCAGTAATAGGTATGGAATGGGATCCTCAGTATTGAAGCGCTCTTGAGATAAACACGTCACTGTCAAACCAATACTGATTAGTACAACAGGCAAATCAAAGTGATGTGTTAAAACACAAAAAGTTGACTCATCACAGTGGTCACAGCCACTTATCTGTCCATTGCTCTAATATTGAGACTCAATTGGTATAGGTTTGGTACAAATTAAATAGGGCTGATCCCAGCCTATAGTCCAAAGGAAAAACTACACACATTTAAAAGATGTTTTCAGACACAGGTACTGGGGATGCAATAGGCAGTTCTCTAAGTCTATAAAGAAACAAGAAAGAGACATTGCAATGGGAAGAGCTTCAATTAATAGCCTGACTGCCTGTGGTACTACAAGAGTCAGCTTTTCTATAAAAGCTGGCCCAGATCTCTGCATTCTGGGTTGAATTTCCACACAGACATTTTGTTCTGTCTCAGATT
>VYZT01056495.1:0-36279 GCA_013400735.1 Pomatostomus ruficeps | reverse complement strand
AGACTGAGATAAGAGTTATCCCAATATGTGATAACGTGTAGTTCTCAGCATCCTTTCCTGCCAGCCCACTGCATATTAATAAAATTACATTAAAATATCCATTCATATTCTCAGCTCATTGCTAAATATTCTCTTAACTGTAGCATATTTTTTCCCCTCTGTTAGGAACAAAAGGGTGAACAAGGATGCGATTATAATCTGTTTCCACACCAGCATGGCAATTTTAGTACTTCTAACAGTTATATCCCTAGACACACCTAAGGTAGGACACAGCANGTTATATCCCTAGACACACCTAAGGTAGGACACAGCAATGTTCCCTTTGATTCCCAAGAACAACAAAAACGGAATAACTGCTCTAAATCAAAATGCTTAGTACTTTATACCAGTGTAACTTCACAGCAACCTCACACAGCTCAAGTTTTTCTAATACAGATAGCATGGAGGTGATACTTGGTTACCTGCACAGAAAGGGCAGCTCTTTGTCAGTGTAGCACCATTGCAGGATACTGCAACACAACAGATCAAACTGAAAAACGAAACTTTAGGGTTTGAAAGCACTGTAGTGTTTTCTCCAGTAACACCACTGGATTTAAGGACTCATACTATACTCACATTATTACCTCTGTACTGCTGAATCCATGCATATGAAAGCTCTTTGTTTTAATACCTCTGCTTTCTTTCCAACTCTATTATACTTTTAGATATTTTAAGAGACATTATTAGGCTTCACATTCTAACCTTTTTCCCTGAGAACAAATCCAGCCTGCTCCATTTCCTTTCCTTTACACGTATTTCCATACAAGAACACTGAAGCACATTTTATACCCAGTCACAAAATTCTGAAAATCTATGATCCTTTTTGGCATATCTTGGAGCATTTGGCTATCTTCTTTAGCACTCACTGCAGAATAAGTGATAATCAATAGTGATATCTGCTTGAATGTGGATGGTTTGATGGAAGCACTTTTGAAACACATCACAGTGCCTGATTTGCTGAAACTTGGCCAGGTCTTATTACCTCTGCAGCAGCAGCACTGTATCTTTTACCAGTTATTAGTCGAAATCTATTAAAGGCTACTGTTAGCATTTAAAGTACAGGTGCCCCAGCTGGTTTCTCTTACATTAACGTTGCCCAGCTGCTTTAGCTCCTTTAGCTTCAAACTGGAGCAACCCATGGGAGAGGGCACGTGTAGGTGTCAACAGAAGCACATGCAACCACTGCTGTGGTTTGGTTCTGGGTGTTCACTCGGGGAGACTTCCCTGTGCCTGCACAGGGCTCCAAACAGCCATACAGTCAGAGAAGTAAATTAAAATTTGTTACATTTCACAAATAAAGATGTTTCACTAGGATGGTCTTTCACTATCTTTTCTAAATATACCCACTTTCTTACCATTTAGTGTACTAGAACATTAGTTCCCCCTAGTTCTACCAAACCAGCTTCAAGAGTTTCAGAAGAACAAGATGACCAATTATTGCAGTAGTGATTTTACATGATTTAGATATACAAACGTTCACATAATGCCCTTAGCAACAGGCCAAATGTTGGCATATTTTGAAGCTCATAGTATCTAATATATGCATTCAAAACATGCTTTCTGTGCTTTTCTCTTTTGCAATAAGTTCACCTTTCTGGAGCAGAAGTGTATTAATTAAAACATTCTTACCAATATTTTTGCCACAGAAAAATGCATATGTGAAATATAAACCTGTTATTTTTAGCATTCTCGTTTTGTTCCAGATTTATCACAGAGCATTCTTTCATAATAATTCTAATACTTTTATGGGGAACTTGTTTGTACCTAACCCAATTTTAATTCAATGTGAATTTGGATCAGGTAAAGTGCTGTTCACAGACTGTATCTGCCAGAGTATAAATTGCTCAATACTAAAATGCCCACCCTCTAAAGAACAACTTCTGCAGGTACTTTATAAACAACTGCTGAGGTTACTCAACCTGTTAATTACTGCAGAAAATTCAGCCTGGTATCCAAATTATGTCTGTTACAAAGAATGTTTATGCCAGAATTGTCAGCAGCAAGCTGCCTTCTACATCCCACCCCCACTGCCACTCTGCAATGCCCTTGAAACGAAGCAGATAGAGTGTCAGTGAAGAATAAAATGAGGAATTCATGGGAGCATTCATATACTGCAGGTACACACTCTGTAACGACACACTCCTGCTCCGTAAGCAGTTCTTACACATCAGATGCTCACAACCTAAGGTACACACCTAAAAATAACTGCTTATGTCAGGAGGTTGTAAAGCAGGAGGAGCAAGTACTATTTGCACCCAAGTCCCTAAAACCAAATGGATAAATACTCCAGCTTTAATAATCACAACAAGCACCATTCCAGAGCACAATTACAATTGATCTACTGATGAGATTGGGTTCAGAAAAGGCTACTAACAAAAATCCACACCTCAGGATAAAGTTAATGAGGCTGTCGAGGAAGCAGCAGGGCCAGATTTAGTGCCAAAAATGCACCAGTAACACTAGAGAGTCGAGGAAGGTGAAGAAAAAGAGTGCTAAGTGATAAGGAACAGTGTAGCTCAGTGACAGATAGATTTAAACCTCTTAAGTTCAATAACCACATGACAAAGATTGTTAAATCAATTCATAAGAATTATGCTGAATCCTGACTAAGATGCACATCAGACAAATAGCACAGCATTTAGAGCCAGGAAATATAAGTAGTCAAGAAGGTGATCTATGTGTCGCATGAAATACGAACCAGGAAGGGGCTCTCGGACTACGTGCAAGCAGTTCAGTGCCTTCCTGCTGAGCTACAGCCAATTTCCACCATCGGGATCAAGTAAGTCTGGCACCCTTTCCCTGGCACTTCAAACACAGGACCCAGGAACAATGGCAGAGGATGTCACACTCAGATAGGACCCTTAATCAGGACACACTCAGAGCTCAACACAAAATCTCCAGTTCTGCTTCCCAGGGCTTTTGAATAAAATCTGTCAGCCGTTGAATTGGGGGTAAAAAATATAGAAATGGGGTGGAATGTGCAGCAAATTATTATGTTCTAATGACTCGTTTACATCACATACAGTTCAGAGATAAAGTCCACTCCATGGCCACTCCAGTGAAATCCTGGTACAGCAGATCGTGGCAGTAGATAACTGTAGAGAACCTGGAGTCCCCTCTACGTGAACCAAACTGGATTGGAAAGTCCATATGGGATCTCATCACTGTAAGGCCAAAGCAAGCCCTTTTTCTTAGTCCCAGAATGCAAGTGTCTAAATCCCACAGAAGATATTAATTCTGTGCCTCAGTTAAACAGTTAGGAAAGAATGGGGAATTTTTCATAATTGTATCAGGCTTCCAGTCAGTTTGTCTTCTTATTCTGACAAAACATTACTAGTACCAGGGCATGACAAAATCTGGTGTTTGGTAGAGCTACTGGTGTCTTTCAAATGGCATAATAATATAGGTCAAAGCCACTGCAGAAAAAATTCAATATTGATAAATGAAAATTAATGTACATTGGGGAGGCAGTGGGAATTAGTCATTCATCTTAGCGAGTTCCAAGCTGATACCATCCAGGAAAGGCATCTAACCAATACTGTGAAGACCTGAAGCATGGCCTGCAGCAGGAATGGGAGCTCATAAAAAGAAAAGGAAGTTTTACTATATACAGAAAAGAACAAAATTATGTGGATTAAAATACCTAGAGCTTTTCTGCATCTCATGAGGGATATTCAAGAAATGGGGTTCACAGAAGCAGACAAGTATGATGGAAGAAAAAAAAACCTCTTAGATAAGGATAAATTGCCTTTTAAACTTATTCTGTTTATTTTCTTGAAAAGAAGACAAATAGGAACAGGCATGACAAAAAGTGTATTAAGAAGTAATGAAAGCTATAAAGAAGGTCAACTGGGAGCTTTTCTTCTTCTCTTCCATAATACAACAAAATGAGTTAGTTATTAAATTGAAGTGGGGCAAATTAGGAACTGATAAAAGGAAAATAATTTTTCTCACACAACACATAATTAGATTTTGGGACTCCTTACCATGGCATTTTGCTAAGGCCATAAATTAAACAGGATTCACAGAGGGAATAGATTTCACATAGATAAATTCTTGAGATACACTGTGTTTAAAACAAAGGATTTTACTTAATGCTGACAAAGAATTACTTGAAGTGATTTAAAACTCTGGGTTTTAGATATTAAGACAACCTTAATGAGCACTTCATTGATGACCTCTATTAGTCAGAATGCTGGACAGCAAAACTGGAACTCATCTTCAGTACAGTGATCCCCAGGTACTCGTGTTTCAAGCATTACTCTTTGTGGCTATGAAACTGGAAGGATGAGTTTACCCTGCCCGATGAAAAAAGACAAGTTTAGGGTCAGGGAGCTGAAGGGAAGGGATAACTCAGGGAGCAAACTAAGGGGCTTCCCAGTTACTCCTGCTTGAGATTTACAGCCACAGCTGAGGACAGCTTCCATATGGAAGAAGCTTGCAGGGATTGTTTTTGCCTCCTCCATCTTCATCAGCTACTTTTACTGTCATCAGATCATTTTTAAAGGCTGAGCATGAAACAATCCAGTAAGGCAGTTGTCATGCTAGAAAGTACAGTGATTGCTTTGTTAAAAATCTGGAAAAACGTGATCCTGCATATAGAGAGCAAAGGTCTGTTACGTTCCTTTCCTAAATGCTATCACAGTGCCCAGAAAGGTCACTGGACTTGTCTCTTTTTCAGCAGTAGTGGTGCTGAGGAATGATGTTTGGCCAATACTAAAACAACAATATACAGAAGTTACAGTGGTTAACTTAAAGAACATTTTTTTTCTTAGTGGGAAAATGAAACACTAATTAGTATAGGAAAGACAGTAAGCAGCTGCTTCAACAATTTATCACAAAACACAAGTGTTTAAATCAGAGTATTTCAGTTACTGGGAAGAACTGAACCATTGATGGGACCAATGGCCAGAGAACAGCATAAGAAATAAATGGAATGGAATGGAATCAGAAGGAGTTATAAATTGCAAGGACATCCAAAACTGGAAAGATGCTGTAACTGACAGTTTGGCCTAGCAGGAATATAGAATTTTCCAAACATCTCCTCACAAGTGTACAGAAATTGTGTATTAGACAACCTTTGTTGGCCCATGCTCGGTGATGTATGTCAGTTGGTTAGGTCCACAGAATTTCATTTCTTTTTGCTCTTCTAACTTAAAATTCTTCACTGAACTTCAGTATTGATTTACTTCCCAATCACATACTGTACCTTCTTGCACTATTGCTTTTTAGGTAAACGTTAACAACACTACAAGATGGAGCTGATCCAAAGTGTTTGTTAATTCATCAGTAGTGGGAAAGCTATGTGTTTTCAAGCAATGCAAATTGGTTTGGCTTCTGCACAGCTCCTACTTTTTTCAAACACTGATGGCAAAGAACATTTCCCAGGATCCATATCAAGTATTCATTTTAACAGCATTAATTTATGATGTAGGTTATTCCATTCTACCCTGAACAACATGACTTATTCAGAAAGCAAGCAATTTTCCAAAGTAAATACTCATTTTCCATTCAAACAGTGGTGCTCTTTGTGGATTTTAAGAGGAAGGGGCCAAGTCTGGAAAACATCTTCTCTACATTTTTTTATCTGTCTCACTGTATCTATTGTAAAGTGGAATTATGGAGTAGCATTAACTTTCTAAAAGAAAGTTTTTACTTTATTTTACTGCTTCTATTTTTGTCTTCTTCTCTGGACTCAAACCTCTGTAGACCAACATAGGATCACTCTGCTTAAAAAGAAGAGTATTTTTCAATACAATGTTTAATTAATTAATTAATTGTCCACAAGTCACTTAACCTACCTAATGATTCAGGCAATCCGTCAGTGTAACTGTGCCCTTTGCGCTGGAGTGAACTTGTCCCCTGATAGAATTGGTAAATAAAGCAAACTCGAAGCAAAAACAATTATCTCTATATGAAAGTTCTTTTCTATACAACCAACATAATTTTGGTCATTTTGAGTAAAAGAAAAAAACAAGGCTAAACAGATTGCAATTTTTTTGTTCCCTATACTTATTTTTCTGGTTTTAACGACATTATTTTAATTCCAAAAAACAAAACTAGGATTTGCTTAGCAGTGTTTGCAAATATGCACACTGAAGAAACCATTTTGGTTTTCATCAGCTCTTAGCTTTATTCATCAAAAAAAACTAATAAAGAAATAACTAAATAAGAAATTAACAGAGTAGCTTTCCTTTCAAAGCAAAACCTAAACTGCTTAATAAAAAGTGTTTTAAACATTTTGCGTTATGTACAGATAATATTTCAAAACACTTCCTATGAAAGATCACCTTTTGAAATAACATCTAAGAAAAAATTCTCTCTCTAGACATTTTTCTTTTTAAATTTCATCCTGACCTTGAAATAATCTGAATAAATTTGATGTGGATCAAACGGGTACTAAAATAACCCATTTATAAAGAGGAAGCTACATAGCCATAGAAATATTTATAAATAGATGCTGCATATAGAAATACAAAAAGTGAATTTGCAGAAAAAGCATGATTTTAAGAGATCTGCAGCTGTTCTCAACCTTTAGCATTGCTTATGTGAGCCAAGAGATTTTTGTCTAGTCCTGAAGCTAAATTAACTTCATGGCTTGGATTTATCCCCTTGGGTAAACCCCGAACATACACAGGACCAGGCGAAAAGCTTACCCTCAATTTCATTTTCCCAAAATTGAAATGCTTTAAAAAATAAGCATACATGTATTTCAAAATCCAATTGCTTTGGCCCCAAATCTATCTTTTTTTGGCAGAGTGTAGTTGTTTTTAATCTGAATGCTAATATTTTGCAATGTGGAATCAGATATAAAATACTAATTTACATTGTGCCAGAGATCTATAGTATTTCAGTACTAGTCAATCAATAAATGATTAGAGGAGTGGGTTTCTGAACAAGGGAACATTATTTGAACTATAAAATAATACTGCAAATTATTCAGTAGATGATATGTACCAAAATGTCAAGAGCAAAACAACTGCATTCATTAAAACTGTCTCAAGCAGGCGGGAAGCAGAGTAGAAGGAAGAGCTGCGTGATTTTAGATCAATCTGTTAAATATGTGTAAGATCCAGAGGTGCAAAGGCTGTATCAAAGAAGAATAAATTTAAGGAAATTCTAATGTAAGAAGCTAAGTAAAAATACCTTTAATAACTGAAAACTGGAAGAATGTGCAGATTGGAAGTTCCAACTCCAGCTTCTCTTCCTGCCAGCATACCTTGCAGTAAGTAGGGAAAAAATTTAACTTGTTTAACTTTTATGTGAAATACATTATTTATAAAGGTAGTCCATTTTTTATAAGCAGACATAGGCAGAATTCCTGACTGGACCTTTTTTGGAAGAACTATAAAACAAAGTGTAGTATTAATTTTCAGATGTTGTATTTTTTTAATATACTGGCTTGTTTTTAATTTATCAGAAATAAGTAACCTAAAACTCACATTCATCAGGCTAATAAGCCTTATGTACTCATAACTCATGTTACAACCTGTAAGAACTAAAGGAATTTTCCCACTTATATCAGGGAAACGTTTTTAAGGAGATAAAAAACTTAGCAAGGAAAAATATACAGATTTGACAGTTTTTCAGCCAATAGTTTTCTCTGCGTCCTCCAGGTTTTTGAGATGGAAAAGGTCTTTACAATGATGTAGCTGAACCGCTATTTAAACGAATGAATACGTGACTACATGGAGAAAGCTTTCTTCCTTAAAAAGTACACATTCTTCCTTCTTTCACCAGTGTAAACATGATATTCCCAAATACACACTTCAAGCATCAGTTGGGTAGTTCCCCATTAACTGGACAGGTGCTAATACAGATTTCCACCCCACGCTCCCCAAGACTAGTCTAGTCCAGTCCAAACAGTTTCATCATTCCAAGCCAAAGCCTTCATTTCCTATTAATCTGAGTCAAATGCCTTTTCTAGTATTATTTACCCCAGCACATCTTCTGAGTTGGTATGGTCTCCATGAGATATTTCATGGATCTGCCCCCCAACAGCCAGACCACAGCAATGCTCTGGGCAAGTAAAGAGACTCCTTTGTGCTGTTCGCATCCCCTCCCTTGCCTTCCCAAAACTGAGATCGCAGTCACCAGTTCACAGAATGAACTGGGAAGGGAAGATGTGGCTGAGGGAAGGATAAAGCTGAAGTTACATGGGTTCCATGAGCCTCCTGTGCCCACCCAGGCAGCAAAGGACGGTACCAGCTGAGGTGGGTAACAGGGCACACACAGAGTGCTTGGCGCACAGCAGTGGGGCCTCGTCCCTTTGAACACCCTGGAAATCAGGAATACCAGGCTGGTGCTTCTCAGAGGAAAGGGCCAAGGAGCTGTGTTAGATCACGCTCTTACAGGCCAGAACAGCAGGTGAGCACAGCCTGCCCCTTCCCTGGACATCTGCAACCACAACGATTTAAGGATCTACTGAACAGGGCAGGGTGGGGTTGTGAAACGCAGAGTGGCTCTGAAGCATTCAAACATTTCACACTGCTACTGCAGCCAAACACCAAATGTCTCCAGAATTAGGGCTGGTTTTCTGCAATTTCTATAGATAGCAGTTGTGCAGGCTATTATGGACCAATAGTGATTTTAGTACCAGAATAGACACATTTTCTTATTCTACGTATTATACTTGAATTTTTCCATTTCTGTAGTCTTTAGTTTGCTATGTAGAGATTTACAGTATACTATGCAATATAGCTACTATGATAGTAGTAGCTCACTGTATGTATTTTATATGAAGTTTTACAGAGCAGAAGCTTATTTATTTCACATCCTTTTACTGTAGATTTTTACTTTAATATTGGGATTTGGTTTGAAAAAACTAATGATATTGTAAGCCCAAGTAGCTGACCAAGGATTACTGAGCACAGAAAAAATAATATTATCACTTCAGTGCAGGATCATAACTGAACAGGAAAAATCTCTGGAAGTTTTAAAGTCTTTCTAATGCTATAACCATGAATGCACAAGAAAAATCATATTCCTGCACTCCATTTCAAGAATGTGCACAGGGAAATAGTTTTTTCAGTGGTATTTTTATTAAAAAAAGCCTTGCCAGTTTTCATAACAAAAGAAGTTAGCTTAACTTTGCTTTCAGTTTTATTTCTTTTTGTGATATATCCACATATTCAGTATCTGCTGTAGTTTTAATTCAGTCATCCAAAAGAACATCAGTAATATCTGGAGCCCTACTTACCTCCCTGTTTTCTCTCTGCCCAGTACTTCTGTATTTCATATTTAGTTTGCTGATCATACAGATGTTTAAATATCTGATTTACCTGAGCCTGAAAGCAGTACAAGACTATCTGGACTGGTGAAAGGCCAAGGCCTTGTCTTGTTCCCTCTCCCACCATTTAGGAATAGTTGTGATTTTCATGATGGTTGCCTTTTTATTCTTTCAACATATCACAGACACAGAGCACCAGGGACAAGACAGAGTTCAGCTCTTGTCAGATGTTTTATAAGGGAGTTGGATTTCCATATCAAAGAAAAGATCAAATTTTACATTGGGGGAACTTTAAATAATAGGGGAAGAATATTTTACATTGTTTCAGCTCCTATACCCAAGGAGTTTCTCTGTTTATTCACATAACTCTCAGAGTTACACCACGCAACAGCACCAACCACTTCGGGCATAAAAGTTGAGGAACACAACAGTCCACGGGGAAACTTTATCTGGAAAGTTACGGGATGTAATGGAACTTCTGCATGAAGAGGTGGCACTGTTCTTCCTGGTTGATTCAGTTATCTATTTGCTACTTGACAATAACAGCAGGTATTGAGTAAAGCAATTGCTTTACTTTGTATCATTTACTTCTTTGTTATTTAGTCTGTTCAGATATGCACTGTGTAGCACATAATGTCTTTCATTTCCATTCATAATTGCCTGCAGTATATGTCAGCCTAAGCCTAAACTCTCCATATATCTCTCTGCTAACAATAAACTCCAAGTCATTGTTTATACAGAAAATTGAGGACATGAAACAAAAACATAATCAAAGCAAAAAAAAAGAAGACAAATAAAGCACCAATACTGCAAAATGGAGTGAAGAGTAAAAGCAATCAAGCAAAATAAAGGTGGAAAATGAAAGAAACATCCTAACAGCACTTGAGATAAATTATGATGTTTCTAGGAACAAAGAAACCAGAGGTTATTACAGGAAGCAGTATGGCTTCTGATGCATGGATATTCTGGTGGCTGAAGTAGTAAACATACAGTAGACACTGCTTCCAGAAAATGACATGAATCATTTGTGAAGAATGAAATCTGCAGGAAACGCAGAGCACTGCAAAAATTGCACATCTGAAGGTACAAAAATGACAACATCAGAAAGCTTCTGAAGAAAAGTACTTCACAATTGTGGAGTGATTTAATTTTAAGTGGCAAGATACAGAAGAAACATGAAGAAATACCTTTGAAAGCAAGACGATAGGTAGCAATCTCTGACATCTCTTAATTAACCATGCTTGTATCAATGACTTCTTTTTCTTAATAAATGTTTATTTGAATATAAGTAAAAGATAAACCACTATACAGCAGTTTATAGATGTCAAATACTGTAAAATTCATAATTCAATATTAGACTACCAAGACAAAACTCAAGTTCTCAGACCAATCACTGAGTAAGTGGCAGAAACTAAGAACTCAAGGACTGGTCATTTCCTCCAGTCCATGCAGTTTAGCTTTCTCCGTATTGGTACCATTATCTTGCAACAAAGGAAATGTAATATCTTGGTATAAAACATTGAAAGTAATTGCAAACCAGAGTTGCAATTTCCAAGTTAATATCCTATGTTATAAAGTTGATGGGCATTTTGGACTTCTATTCATAATAAGCAACTTGAACTGGTAGGAAATGCAGGCAGGCTTGAATGCTTACCCCAAAAGCTGAAGGCAAAACTGGAATTTACCTGTGCTGAGACCCTCCTATAAACCATGCTGCTGGAACAGAAGGGAATCTAAACTAAAAAATAAGGTCATTTTTATATACCTTTTGCTTTTACACTGCATTCTTATTCTTCACCTGGTTTCTTTTACCACCTACATCTTTAATGACAATTGACAGTTAAGGAATTTTATGACCTTGATTCTCATTTTTATAATGGACTTCTGGAAAAAAAACCACCATTGTTTTAGGACAACCTGACTTGCCAAAGTATGACAGTGCCAGTGTCTGAGTCAAGCGTTCCGACATGTGATTTATGCAATGTTTTTGCCAGTCAAGAGAACACGCTTCATACTTTCAGGCAAGACAGCAATTAAAGATTGCCTACTGTGTTTAGCAACTGAAAGATTCCTGCTTTTGTGGCCATTGTTTGCTGCTGCTGACTGACTCAGTATCTATCTCACAATTTGAATGCAGTAATTTCTGAATCACATGTCAAGAAATGACTCCCCTCCTACATTGCTGCACCTTAACTGTAACCTATCTTACAGGCAAAAATAAGTGTTAGATTACTCTCATTTTGCTTGGGATTTAGATATTAGCTATTCACAGATACCACTAGTAAAATTTAATTTTTCATTGCTACATCTGAATATTTCCCAAATCAATTTTCATCCTATCTTTACTCAGGATTTTATTTGGACCTAGAAATCACCAGAACATATGCAGCTCCTTGCATATCTAGGGCCCAAAACAAGGCACAAATGTATCGTTTCTATCACTTCCATTTTTCAACGTTACTTCACTTGAGACACCTAGAGCCAAAGCAAATCAATGCCACCTTCTCTGTATTGGGCCCTTTCTTTGGCTTTAGTATGATCATAATCAAGATGTTGCTATTAATTACACAAAACTATGATTAGAAACTGACATGTTTTGAAGTGCTCAAATATTTATAAAACTCGAGAGCAAGAGACAGACATGGTATTTGCCTTATATGCAGACAGTGGAAATATGCACAGAGAACAGTCCGAGATCACTAGTGATCTGAAAAGTAATACATTTTGTTTGTCTGTATTTTCTAAAAAAACCTATTGCATTATGTTAAATACCCTGAGGACTTAGAGTAAAACGTGACTGGAATGAATATAAAGAAAAAACTTTCTGTCTCATTAGATGATCTGAGTTTCAAAATCTGTTCTAAAAGTGTTGTAAAGTGTGTAGTGTTGTAGATTAATGCACTGAATACATTTCCACAGTGCTTGATGTGTTTCATAAAAGGTCCATTTCAGAAGTGTGCTGTATTATAGGTGAACAGTCGCAGTAAATAATCTTGTTACAGAAACCTAAGCAATTTTTACAAGGCGTATTTCTGGCTGACTGAACAATTTATTCTCCAGATGTCACATTGTATTTTTCCAATATAAAATGAAACAGCTTTTTTTTTCTTTCTTCTTTTTTTTAAGGCAGACTCTTTTGTTTGGATCAAAGGTACTTCCTTAAACAGAAAAATCTATTACTAAAAGCCATTGTGGTATAAAATTTACACTATATGTGATTACTATATGTAATTTATCATTTTATTTGATTTAGTGGGATAAAAGACCACACCAAAGTGTGAACAGTGCTGAGGATAGCTGTGTACATTTTAAAAACAGGAATCATTAGCTCTCAAACTGATCATCTCTGTTGATCCTTAAGGTTGCAGGCATCTTGACTAGATCTATGTATAGTTAAAATGGTGTCACTTCAGATGTTTCCCACTAATAAACCCATATGTCACATTACAGGCCCTGGAAGATTACATGATAATGTGATATGATAAGAACTGCTTCTCTGGAAAGGAAGGGCAATTAAAAACATTTTCACTAGGCAGACATCATCAGTAGAGATAAACAAGGTAATTTTCCAGCATATATTTTCTTGGCTTCAGAAAAGAAATACTTTCACAGGAAGCTCTCTCAGGAAAATTGACAGACTATCAGCTACCTATTTTACTGATGGAAAAAAAAAGAAAAATATGGATATCACACATTTCTATTTTCTCATTCTGTTTTCTTGATTATACAAACAGAAAATTAGCATAAAAGGATAAATTTCTTTAAAATATTCCCCAGTTTACTCTTTGTTTTTTAATCATTTTTATGTTTCTACCCACCAACCTGTGTATTCATATAGACCTTCATAAGAGTGCCAAGCAGTTGAATCTACAAGTTTTTGTGTATTAATATGTAGCTGATTACCTAAATCCAATTTCACCAAAAATTTAGGATACGGATTCTGCCAGTGAGTGATTTGCTTGATCCAAGGCCTAACTCCCTACTCTATATTAAGGTTTTTGAAAGATATGAACCTCACAGCTATGAATTTTAGATGGTGTGGAGCACATGGCATAGGATTGCTAGGGATTATCTCTCCAGGGAGGGAGACTCCACACCCTCTCTGGACAATCTGTCCCAGTGCTTGGTCACTGCACAGTGAAGTTCTTCTCCACAGTCAAGTGGAACTTCCCATGCAACAGTTTGCCTGTTGCTTCTTGTTCTATTGCTTGGCATCACCAGGAAGAGCCTGGCTCCATCCTCCTATATCAGATTAGCAAGAGTGCCTGTAAAATTACCCAGATAGATTTAAAACTGGGTACATTTGTAATGCAACGTCAGTACAGCCTCTGAAGAAGGGATTCTTTGCTTAATTTTACTCTCATAACGCTTGAGGTTTTTTCCCATTGTCATTTGAATTCCTACCCCTGCTTCTCATCTGGCAACAGAGGTCAGAAAAATTGAGATCATCTATGCAATATGGAGAGGATATTCACTTGAGAACCTGAGTGTTGATCACAGTACTTATTGCTGGCCAAGTGTGTGCAAAGGCCAACATACAGTGACAATGGTTCACTAACTCCTCAGCTTCTCATTCACTTCCAGGGTCTATTAGCAGGCTTTGGAATTTCATTCAAGTTCAATATTTTTGAGGCTGAATCAGGATAATTGGCCTGGTCTTTCTGCTTGCTTGAGAGCTGGAACGTCTCTGACAGCCTTCTTATTAAGGTGATAGCCTGTCAGACCCATGAATGTGCTGTGCTATCTCCAGTCTCCACAGACAGTCCCCTCTGCCCTACAGGGGACTTGTTTTAGAGTTCCCTTTCCAAAATCCAATGGAGATGAATGCGAAAATGAGATTAAGGTTTCTCTGTACATGACCCTTTGTCATGAGATACTGATAAGCACCATGAAGAATACTTCCATTGTAAACAAATTATGAATGACTACACAATAGCTATTTTGACTTTTGCTTTTTACCTACATTCAAATAGATTTCATTGAGTTTCCTTGCCTAAGACTGACCCGGTTAATGATCAGATGAAATTAAAACAGTGTCTTCTGGACCTTTTCTGGTTAGGTTTTCGGCATGAATATCAGCACAAGCTGCATGGTTTTGTATTCCTTGTGGCTGGTTCATACCACAGCTATTGAATATACTGGGTACAGTTACTTTGGTTGGAATCCTCCTTTTTCCAGGGATGTGCTATTCCTACACTGAGAACAGCGCTGCTCAAGGACACCTTAGACAGAGAAAGGTTAAAGGTTATATAGAAGGAAGACCTGGACCTGAGATGAAGCTTTGAAAGTCATGAAAGGTACCAGAAACAGAGGAGTTACACAGTAATGGGCCAGATATACTAAGAACACTTCTAAAAGCACAAGCCAATGAAATTAAACATTCTTATCCTTAAAATAAGCTCCCTGGGTTGTTTTTGCATGCCTTTCCTTCTTCCTTGCTTTGGAAGAGGTGTGGAAAAAAGGCAGACCTGTGATGTACTGCTCAGTAGCAGATGGCATGGGACCCAAAAAGAGCAGCATTATTCATTTGAGAGATCCAGGGACAAATATGGCGGTCTGACATTAAAACTTTTTTCCCCTCTGCTTCCAGGTTTGGAATGCATGAAAATCAACCGGAGGCTCCCTCACTTCCTCCTTTCAGAAGTCCAAGAAAATGTCTGAACCAGAAGGAACACGTTCCATCACCACTGCTGGGGAAATGAATGTGCCAACTTAGGGTAGGTAATGGCAGTAAGAGACTGGGAGCACGAGGATCTGGTAAACAGGATCAGGTTTTTGAAACTCTAACACAATATCTTCTTGCTTCAAAAGTTTGCAATGAGCAATTACTGAAGCACAAATCAAGACACCATAACATAAGATATAATGGCAAAAGCACTGAAACATACTTATTAATTAGTATTTCTGATACAATTCTTAAGATATTGGTGAGCTTATAAAATAAGAGAAAGCTTCAAATTGAGGTAAATTGGAAGGGAATCCTTTCACAAAAATACTTTTAATTGGCCATCATTTCCTGTGCTTCTGTTTTCTCCAACTACAGTCACTTGTGTCCCTGTTAACTGCCTCCCATACAGTCCAGTCTTTCTTTTCCCTCATCCTACAATGAGGCAGTAACACTGTGCTCATCAACTATCTTATTACCATAGAAATGATAGCAACATCACAAATTCAGCAGTCTGATTCCTTGACAGGGTTGATTAGGAATAGAATATGAGCTGGAGAAAAGCTGAACCCTTGATTAAACACAAATAGCTCTTATAATGAACAGATATGGGAATAAAATATATTTAAAGTCATGTACAGAAGAAGCATCTTCATAATCTACATGAGAAGTATTTTCGGCACTTTTATTTTTTTGAATTGTTTGGAATTGTTTGCAGAGTTCCCTAACTTTTAAATCACTCATATACACACAATTAGTAGTCCCATGTGCTCCAGAATTCACTGAAAAATCAGTGCAAGCACAGACTGTAAAACACTGGTTAGGACTTAACACTTCTTTCACAATAATTATGTTTAGCCTTGCAAATGCACTATAGTCAAGCTTACACAGCCACACAAACACAGGCAAACATGTAGGTTTATCATTTTCAATCAGATCTACTTGAGCTCAAAAGCTGTGTAATTTAGGGGCCTTTCTGGTAAATTCTGACTATTCCCTTAATAAAACCACCTCCCATGAGGTGCTCTGCATCTTGCCTCAGTCCCAGAAAACCACTTTTCCCTACACCCAAGGAAGACCTTGGCTCAGTAGGACACTGACCTTTTTCTCTCCCACTGCTTCAATACCTTAATGAATGAATCAAAGCTAGATACTTTATCGTCTCCTGAACCAAGACCAGTATTGAGCCCACAGCCGCTCAAGTTGGAAAAGGACTATTTTTATCATTCAAACCATTCATCCCAAAAGAAGAAATACCACATATGAAAATAGAAGTGTTCTAACAGTTCATTTTTCAAGAGACTGTCTTTTCGAGTTCTCACACTAAATGTAAGTGCTAAATCCTCAATTCATATTTCACTGGAGACTTGACAACTCCGATTGCAACCAGTTTATTTTACCAGTAACAGCGTACAGTAGAGTGTGCATACCCATTCCAGGCCATCTCTATTCTCAGGCCTGCTGCAGTGTTTCTTCTACTTCAGACTATTTAGTCAATGCCATTAATCAAAATCCTATAGCAGAAAATGCATGCATAAGTCCTACACATTTATTGCCATGGCAACAATTCAGGCTCTTGTTCATATGTCAAGCTACATCAGTGGAGATAAATTCTATTGTTTTCACACTGACAGTTCTCTCTGTGTTGGACTTAATCCATAGAAAAATATAGCTTTACCTCTTATTAAAATAAAACACAGACCACCCAACTCTCCAAATTCTCATTCTTCACATCATGTAAGTAAACAATCTGAATAGTTATAAAATTATAGTTTGATATTCAGGTTTATGATAGTAATTAAAGAGTAAAAAATGGCCCAGTCCTCATGATATTGTCTTAATCTGTGGGATTGGTCAGGAATGTAATTCTTCAAGAAAAGATGAGCTCATTTCTGTGAAGCCAAACAGCTATGATACCAGAGCACTGCATTCTTGAATTAGGCTGCAGTATTTTAAAATGAATGCCTTTAAGCTTTAAGTGAAGTTCATGTAGTTAATTTTCCAACTTAGCTGTGATACTGTAGTTTTCATAACATAAAAATTAATGATTAATGCATAATATCCTGAGAAAGATGTTAAAGATGTTATATTTCACTCAGCTCATGATAAAATACACTGTCATATGGGTGACTCACAAGTGCAAAAGAAAGATAAGAATCATTTTTTGTACACAAGCCTCTCTAGATTTACTTGTGTATGCTCTATTATGAGGAATTCTTAATGCCTGATATAATTTTGTATGATTTTACTGTGTACCAGACCACAGTTTTGATTCCTCTTTCCATAGACACAGTATGTTTCTCATTATCATAGACTAAAAGAAACCAGTCTCTTATTAATAAAATACTTCTAATCCTTCATATTCTCATTATTCCCTGTGTACAGAGCTGGAAAGGCAGAAGCCTCATAACCACTGAAGACACATCCTTTTCAATCTGACCCTTTTTCCACTTCCTCATGCAGATTTAAGTCCCTGCTTTTCCAGCATGCTTCATATTGACAAAGCCTATTACTGTGATATACTACACTGGAGTTCATTTCAACTAATATCCACAGCTACATCTGTTACTGTCAGGGCCCAATCCAAGGTGCTGCCTCGGTGAAGATGAAGACAACCATTATTATTTACTTATTGCCGCGCCATGTTATGCCAGGATCAGAAACTGCTTCACATACACACCGGGTGTGACTTGCATCAAATATATATATTTTTAAATGGGGGGCTTTGTGTAATTTGTAAATATCCTGTGAACTTCATTCATATTAATGAAGCAGCTTTTGCACTTTACTGGTATTTTTATGCAAATTGCAGTAACTCTTTGTGTGCCGTGACACAGGCCACAGCTCCTGAGGCAAGACTGATTTCCCTGGATGAGCAGCACAGGACAGAACAAGCCTTTTCCCACCACCTAAAAGAGAGAACTAGGGGTTCTGAAGAGGTTAAGCACAGAATATGTCACATAACTTGAATCTTACAATTGTAAGATTCTTCTTAAGAAGAACTAACAAAATATTGTTCGGGGTCTGGGCAATTCAGAGCAAAGTCCTTTTTCTGAACTCCAGTAAGTAACATTTTACCATTCTTTTCTTTGCACCAATTAAAAGTATCATGTTTCTCATTGCTCCTAAATCAGACACAAACTACTTTGAATGAAACATATTTTTAAATAGTAATATTTGAAGCAGAACAAAAGCAGCTTTTTTCCATACACATGAATTACACATCAAAATAAAATTTTAGTTCCCAGTTTAGCACTGCCCTCTGGTGATACATATCTTGGATATGTATGTGACCCATTTCATCTCAGTGTATCAGCCCCAGATCTGGACAAGAACTAAAACTCAGTTTAGGCATTTAAATCTAAGACAAGAGTTCCTTCAGCTGCCAAACCTCACCCTGTTATTTCTGCCCAAGTTCCCTAATTCTGCAAAGGCACAATTCCAGCCATCTGGGATGGGCCTTGGATGGGGTCTGCTAAAACCCTACAGATTTGTCCTGTCATCCCCTAGTGGACTCCCTCACCCAGGAGTGTGTTCTCAGGTCCCAATATACATCTGCAGTACAGCCACCCTCAGCCATGCTTTATCTTTCAAAGACCTTGGTATCCGCTATCAAACAAGTGTTTTAAGCCATAAATCTGTCTCTGGGTGATTGTATCTGAGTTACAGGGAGTCACCTTAATCCCCACAGGGCTGAAGTTGATGAACCCTTCTTTCAGCAGAGGGTTTCCCGCAGCATTTGCTGTCTGTGTTTCTCATTAGGAGGCACCCATTTACCACACTAATTGTTATGCAGCTCAATGTTTCCTAACATTTTTAAATCCATTAGGCTGAAAAATTTTTGACAAACAAATCTTGTGCCATGATGGCTTTTAGTTACAATTGCATAAAGCTAGGTTATTTTTCAATATTCATTTATTATTATCATCAAAGAAAATGAATCCTGACCTAGAACACTGAAAAACATTAGTCCATTGTTCCTATCATGAGACTAATGAGCAACACTCCACTCACAAATGGATATTCCATGTATCTGGAATGAAAGGCTTCATGGAAAAAAGGTCTGCCACATATTTGTCACTGGTATGAAAATCCTTTTCAAGGCTCATTTAGGGAAGCTTTCAGGTGCTGAGCTCCTTTGAAAATCTGACCTTTCGTTTTGGTGGCTCCTGTTACTGTTGAAAATGCACCAACACCAAATGAAACAAAGTGCTATTCCAAACATAGTATTGTGAAACAAACTCAGAAATGTAAGATTCTTAATGAAATATTTCAAATATAGGAAGATTCTATAATATTTGGAGGGGGATTTTTAACCCACCAATGAAAATTTGTGAATTGGAAGTCTGAGTCATAGTTGTAGGTAAATGGAGAATGACACAAATATACAAACCTGATGTGTCTCCCATAATGATAATCAAAACAAAAATAATGAACTTTCACTCCAAGTTCATTATGCAATACTTCACATTATTAATCAGAATTATGTCACAGGATTATTACTTTGTTTAATAATGTGTTTAATGTAAATTTAATGTAAAAGATGCATGATAGAGGCAGTCAAAGCTCTATTAAAATCCTTTTGCAAAGTTCAGCTACTGCATTAGTAGCTTTAGGCTAACAGCCTAATGTTAATTGGGATTCTAATCTATTATTTTGCATGATATTTAATGTGTTTTTGTAATTAGATTTTTTTTTAAACAAAGCCCAAAAAAATCTTATGGGTCAGAGTGCATGACTGTCATTAACTACAGAGCATTTCTGGGACATGTATAATCACAACACAACTTCTGCAATGAAATAGAGTTCATTATACTCCAGTCAACGACCTGTGTCTTATTCTGTAAGAGGGAAAACCACCTGACAATGAAGTGATAAACACCTGCAGCTGTTCACACATCCTGCTCCCGTTTAGAAGGTTCTGACCCTCTTGGCTTATCCAGAATATTAATTTACATATTCATCCGTAACTCTGCTTGAGACAAATTATTCACCTCTGATAAACTCCACCCCAAATGAGAGTTTGAGAACACTTATACAAAATCATTGTTCTCGGAGAAGCAATGATATGAAAACCTCCAGTAAAAAGGGCACAAGTCTACCCAAGTGACAGGTGAACACAGCAAACCTCAAGCTATGGACTGAAAGAAAGGCTATCAAGAGCTGCAGCTCTCCTTCCAAATTTTCAATGGATCTGTATTAATCTTAAAACAGTGACCCAGAATAACAAAGTATTCTTTATTTTCTCTAATTCTCTTAAGTTTTAAATTAGTTGTCAGGATGATAAATTACTATAAAGTAAAAATAAAAGTTTATAATCTAAAAATCATTCTTCAATTCAAATAGAAGCTTGGTATCCTTCAATTAAGGTGAAAATTTAAAAGAATTAATTCAAGCAGCATTTGTTTGCTCTTATTTAATTAAATGGAGAATATGTACACATTGCTTAATTTTTATCTTGCCTTTTAGGCCATATGGCCAAATCTTGCTCTTGTCAGCAAATTTTAATAAATTTTCTCTTCTTAGTGGATTGTCCTACTAAAAATACTCAAGAATTATTTCACTTAGGCTCTGTGATATTTATCACAGCCTAATGTGACTCACCTTGAAAATGCATAGAGCTAAGAGTACAGTAAAAAAAGAAAGCTTCACTTCTGAGGCGTTCCAAATGCATGATTTCCTTTTAAAAAAAAAGAAGCTACAGGAAAATTAATAAAGTCATAGGCTCATGGCTCTAAAAGCTGATTTCTTCTCACCAGGACACTGAAAATTATACAGTGTGACTGAAACAAGATTAGAAATCAGCATCCTGATCTGAGAACTACTGTATTCACAACTTGGTTTAACTTATTATACGTTAGTTTAGTGCTAGTGAAATGCACTGATTCTGTACATGCCATATGAAAATTTATAGTTGCCAAGTTCAAAGATACTTTCACAAAAAATGTCCATATACGTGCCTATAAAAAAGAGAAGTGATTACCCTGAAAGTCACTTGCTAAAAAAGAAAATAAAAATATAAAAAGAAGAAAGAATCGCTCGCATTTTTTTCTCAGGGAGCAGTAAAGGCAGCAGAGAGATAATGCATCACAGGATCATTTTCATTAAAGTCTTAAGTTCTCTGCACATAAAACCCAAACAAATGGGCTCTGTATCATGAGACTACCAAGAAAATACGAAAACAAACAATCCAGATCCACAGGACCTGAGATGTTACACCAAATTCAAGCAGAATGCCGGCCCTGGTCAAAGTTTGCCACCAGACTATCTAAGAACAGGCATCCACCAGTATAAAAAAATCACTCTTAATGTGAGACTTAGCAAACTAACTCCTCCACTAGTCAGTCCCATAATAATAATTACTGTATTTTACCTCATGCCCTGCTACCTGCTGGCCACACAGTCAGCTGTAAATGGTTGCAAGAAAAAAGGGAGAGAAAAGAAATTCTGTACTACTCTGTCTCATTATGCAAATGTCAAAAGCGATCACTTAGATCAGAAAGCCTCCAGGAGTATCCTGGGCATGGAACAGCAGTCTCGGGTCTCTTCTGTTCTTCACTGCTTTTAAATTCCACAGCCACAGACCCACCTGGGTTTTCCCCACCCCAGACTGCCTCCTGCAGTCACAGTTTCTTTGCTGGATGTAGCAAAGGTGCAGATTTCCCCTTGTTCTGTGCTCCATGACATCACAGCACTTCGCTTGTGCTGGGAGCCATCCGAAGTCCTAATGACTGCTGGCAAAGTCCTCCTTTTAAAGAGCCTGTAGGTTTTCTAGTGTTGTCTTTCACTTAGAATTACAGTTATACATTAAGTGTTTTGTATTGTAGATATTTAATCATGTAGCAAATCTAGTGAAATAAACACCACCCAGAAAACAATCTTTCAGATAAATACTTAGCTAAAATTGAAACCTGAATGAAGGCCAAAGGCTGGGACAGGGAAAAAATATTCCAGAGTGAACTGTGCAGTTTTATATAAAACAGAGTTAGCATGAATAGAAAGTAACTAAGTCAAGCAATATATGATTGATTTATTATATTGGAACCCATTAAAAATATTCCATTGCAGTTTAAAACCATATCGTCATTAAGTATCTTGAAAACACACGTTCTCTACTGTCATTATAAGATATTCTTGACAGCACATCATTTTTAATGGCACCATTATAAACAGGATTCCTAATGGCTCTGTTTAGCATTTAACAGAATTGGAGGTCAGTAATACACAGAATTGTATTCAACATAATCAGATAACAAAGAGAACTGAAGGAAAGATGAGTGCACAATTAATAGATGAATAATTGTTTTGTGTAAAATGAAATGCATTTTAAATAGGGTGTCAAATAGGCATTCTAATGGAAAAGTGGAACAGTGGAATAGACTCGATGTACATTACTTACAAGTACAACATGAGCTACTGGTGCTGATATATGATCTAAATGGAAGATAGGAGAGGAAAGATTATGCCCAAGGCTAATTGCTGTGATAATGCTGGTTTCCAATTGCAGCAACTGTTTTATGCTTAAACCAACTCCCTGATCCAGGACATGTGCCTTGAAACACGATTCCAACCTCACCCCTGCTTTTGTTTGTGGTCCTTTCTAGTAAGGGGTCAGTCAAGGAACAATTATTCATTACTTTTGTCCCTGAAGTGCATGGGAGTAGTCAGTCTTCAAGTGTCATTAGCCCTAACCTTCACAGTACAGAATTGGTGAATCTTAAAGGCTCTCAAGAACAATCAAGTTTACCTTTAGTGATCTATAGTTCAGTAAGCCAGGCATTTGAAATGAAAACCATGTCCAAATTCAGTACACGATAGGCAAGACAGATTTACATGAAGTAAAAAGGAACGGAGAACTTTCCCAATGCAGCACTATCCCTCACTAACAGTGGTATGAAGAAAATAGGTCTCCTAACTCACCATAAACACTAATGGGACTGTACAACACTCATCAGCACAAACAGAGCACCCACTCCGGGTACCTTCTCCCTGCAAGGCCTGGGTGTTCAGGAGAAAGGATTAGTAACTGAAAACAAGGTTTTGCAATCAGTCTCTAACTGAGCTCTGTTTCAACACAGACATGTAAACATAAAGCCACAGGACATTTTTAATTATTTATTATGCTATATGGAGATATAAATTGATATTCAAGAAGATCCTAACCAGTCACCAAACTTGTCAAAACTAAAAAACGCAATAAATGTGGACTCCTGTATGCATATACAGGTATCACCCTTTCCACAGACTCTTCAGTGCTTGGGAGAAAGCCTAAGTACAGATATTAAACTGGGTCACCACAAGTTTAATTTCTCTCATTTTGTGGCAGTGCCATCCAAGAAGAGGAAGTGTCTATATACAGCAATAAGCCATTCAAACTGACAAAATCTATTACATACCTCTGTATGTGTAAGGAGCTGGCTTACAGCCATACTGAGAGAGTCGATTTAACAGTATCCTTATCTGTAAGTATTAATGGCTGCATATATTTGCATACTTGTATGGTTTTCTGTGATCTGTTCTTAATCAAAAATAAGGAAATATAGACTTTCATACAGAGGATCACCTTAACGAGTACTGATACGATGTTCCTCTGATCTTTCTAAAATATACAAGATTTGTGAATGCTTAAACTTATCGTAACATGTTGGAGCATTTATGTTTTGGCATATGACCATTAGGACTGATTCTCTTTTTGCCTTTTCTAGTATTAAAAAACTACCTATATAACTAAAAAAATATATTTTCCGCTTTCACACGCCACACTAATTATGTAATAAGATAACATACAGAAAAAATTGTTAAACCTGAGACCAAAGATGTTGTGAATAACTACATAAAAGTTTTCCTGTGTCAGTACTTTTTCCCAAACTACAGTTGGGCACAGCTCCATAAGTTCTGTTTGCCATTTTGGTCTCACTGCCCAAACAACTTCTCCACTCTAGCTTATCAACCATAAATCGAAACTCTCCCTTACATATATGAGAATCTCTGCATTCTTGCTGGTGTTATTACATTGCACTATTACTCACTGTCCTATGCAAATGAAAAAGCAGTTTTTTATCTATAACACAGAACATTTGTAAAGCCTTTTAATGATTTCTACGTTTCTAAAACTAATGCAAAAATATCTGTACGTATGAAACCTCATTTTCTTTAGTAGTCGAATGCTGGGAGTTCCACAAGGATTTTAGAGCTAACATAGTCAAGTGCCAACGGGCAGTACATCCTCTGCCTCAGCTGCAGTCCGGCACACAGGTGGGGGGTGTAGATCAGGTGTGAAAGTTTAACAGTCGCAGAGTGAAGGCTACAGGGACTTTGATAACCCTGGAGACTTAAGATGCAGGTGTTGAAGAGACAGGGAGGGAACTGGGAACTGTGCTGTGCTGCTTCTGCCACCCAGGTCCATTGCTATCCAAACAGCACGGGGCTCTAGAGCAGTCCCCAGAGCTGCGCTGGCTGCATTCTCTCCCTCGCCCCAGCAGCAGCCCCTCTGAGCCAGGTCTGCAAGGGCAGCGCTCCGAACTGTTCCAATACCACACACGGCCAAGTATTAGGAAAAGAAGTCAGCTCATGGAGGGCTCTAATGTTACAATCTGTGAAAGTACCAATCTAGAAACAGCGCTATTTTGAAGTTTTAGGTTCCTAGCTGTAAAATGGGATTACTGTCCAGGGCTGCTGCGAGGAAACATTTAATCATGTGCATAAAGGTTTCCACAATACAGTGATAATTTCTACAGAAAAGCCCATCAGAAATATGTCGTCAAATTATATCACACTTCTAATTTTTGTCAGAATTACTGTTTGTTAAAACAGTCTGAAATAAGTAATGTATAGAAAACATACTTATCTGATTGAAGATTTCATCATAACTTATAGATAAACAGTACAGCCTCAATTTGAATAATCTAGTTTTTGAATGTTTGACTTTTAAAGCTTAATAGCTCTTCTGTTATATACTTTTGTTGCATGTACAATATAAAATAGAATGACCTTCATCCATAGCATCCTTGTAGTAGAACAGAAGCATTTACTATAGATTTTATTATAAATGCCTTAATGAAATTCTAATCAATAATACTTCAGAGAATGGTAAAGAAATTGATTTCATAGATAAAAGGAGATGTTATTATCTCAGTTCAGTAACTATGAAATAGAAAGATGAAAAAGTCTGTTTTTCATATGAGAACTGAGCACAGCTGTACAGTTATATAATAAAGTATCACTTGTATCCATGGCAATAGGGAATAATTGATGCACCACAGTTATTTTTATAAACCCAAAGAAAAAAAATCAACTGGAAATTTCTTTGCCAGTTTCTTGGCATTGTATGTTTTTTAGCTGTACATAATGTACAAATTTATAGTCTGAATACACTCACTGATCTGACTCGTTGAATAAAACATGCTGGGTTTTGCTGCATATTAAAGAAGATGGGGATCTCATGCCCTACAACCAAGTCTTTCATGAGGGATTTAATGAAAAACATTTCTTGGAATAAGATATATTGTTACCTCAAATTCAGATTGCATTGGATTTGGGATCTATACACCATAGGGATTTTTTTTTAATGATTAAAATGTTTTTCAGTTGTCTTACAGTGGCAAGTCTAGGGATATTTTAGTGAAAGCCAGTAGATGCCTATAATGTAAAAAATCTAATGGAGACCCAAAAGTTTAGTATAGAGTGTGTTTTGGACCTTCCCTGATACAGTTACATCCCTTGGCCCTTTTTGAGGGGAAAAAAAAAAAAGAAGTTAAAATTCTTGCTGTTTTAAAGGAGGATCCACAGTTACTCCTTGAAATTACATGAGGAAAGGCTATTGCTAATGGTTCGGGTTTATTTCAAAGATGGGATGAATTCACTAGACAGCTAAAAGAAGTCCAGGTGCTCCTGTTGGTCTATTAATACCAATCTTGTCTACAACAGAAAGGACAGAACTTACTTTCCTTTTTTGTTTCCAAATGCAGCTGCATTTATTCATAACAGGGTTTGCACTGGCAATCACCTCTGTTTACTTTGCTTCAAGAGACAGCAATGTTTTGCTGTAAAGACAAGTATTCCATCAAATCAAACCTCTCATACTTTTCCCTGAGCGTGTCCTATTGCAGGATAGTTTTCCAGTGGCATTCAGATGACCATGACAACAAGAGCTTTTGTGATGAACCTTCAGGATTTCACTTTTTTTAACATTTGCTCAAATCAGAATTCTAACTATTGTTTCAAATGCAAGATGTACCATGCTGCTTGGTTTCTGGTTTTATCCCTAGCTGACTTCTGAGGATGATTAAATAAATTGCATTTTCAAGACAATGGACAGGCAAGATGTCAGAACTTTGTGTTAAATGCTGAAGCGTAATACAAAATCCTTCACAAACATTCTCCAAACTCTATGGAACATTTGTGTATTCAGTCCTGTATTTCCCTCCCTTACACACCACAGCACCATCACCTTTTCTCATTTCTTTCAGTGTTCTTTTACACTTTCCCCTTCCCTGGCATCTGTAGGAATCCTTTGCCTGAATTATCAGATGGATATGAACACAAGCTATTTGCTTTTCAGAGATTAAAAATGGATAGTCTCTTAGAAATACCAGCTGCAGTTGTTTATCAGGGATTCTATTATTTTGGAAACTCTGCAGCACCATTTGCTTGAGCAGTAGTCTTGTTAAAAATTTTTTCATGAGACCAGCCTGAGAGTGCCTTTAAACACTTGGAATGGAAGGAAGCAAGGATGTATATAAAATTCACATATCCCCAGTTTGTTTCCTCCATGCTGGAATTTATAAGTTTACCTGGCAATTCATGGTAAGTGGGCTTGACCTGGACCTTTACTGGACAGCACCAGCTACAAGCTACAGCACACACACACACAGAGATTCTCTTTTACCTAATGAAAATTAGTTTTAGCTATAACTTCCCTTCTGCCATTCAAAAAATACAGTCACTTTTAATATAATCAGCTTTCTTATCAGCTAGTGACTGTTCTTAATTCTGTTTATATTTAATGACAGCATCTAAAAATAGTTCTCCATTATTTAGTCTTTTTAGGCTATTTCTTTTCCTTCCCTCCACTACTATATCAAAATGCCTTTTTATCTAGGGATACTGAACAGGGAATTAAAATGCATGAAAGAAAGGTTATGGACTGTGAGTCAGCAAGAACAAAAGAACCAAATACATCATGTAAAAGCTAATAATATTTAGATAGAGACCCCAGAATTTAGCATTTTCATTATATTTTTCAGTTAGCATGAAAGTTTAATCTTCCACTAATCATTTAAAATGTAAAATAAACGGAGTTTGAGCATATCACAGTCTATATTCAGGTCCCCAGGAGAGCAAAAACCACAAAAGAAACCTAACAATATGATGCTATATATTCTGAGATATTGCCATTCAATCTGATTTGCCACATGCCCATACATTTTAATGCTGACTTCATTATGAAATCTCTTCTTGATTAATCATTGGTGAACAATGACTAAATTGCACTCCAGCATCAGTTTGAACTGGGACATTGTTAGGAGCAACATTCATTTGAAAAGCAAACCAGATGGGCCAAGGAAAGGTCAGTGTGGTACTACCAGAGTCACAATGGACCAAGCTCATAAAGCAGTGGCAGGAGTTGTTGAACTGAGGCTACAGTAGCTTTAAGAGCATGCAGTGAGCCTGTTTGCATCCCAGTTCTCTCCTTCAGTGTGTGTTAGCTGCTTGCTTTTTATGGTAAGAACTTGCCTTTACAATCTCCAACAGATGTTTCTCTTTAATTATCACATACATAACCCTCACTGCTGTGAAACAAAAGGTGTACTACAATTTCCCCAATTTATAAATAAACAATCTAACTCTAAACACACACAACCGAGAGATTTCCAAAGCAACGAGTCCTGCTAAGGGGAAGGAGGACAAAACTGTCCTAAAACCTTCCACAGTTGCCATTTCAGCATTGAAAGTACCACAGAGCACTCCTGATCTACCTAAAAAGTTTGTCAGATCTCCCTCTGTTTTAACCTTATCTCACACTTCATTTTGGTCACAGTTCTCTGGGAGAGCTCTCCCAAGACCTTCAAGTGTCTTAATTTGTTCAGCATGCTCAGAGAGCCCCACTAAGCCTCTTCCTGGGCACTGACCAGGACACCTCACCAGGCTCCTTCAAACAGTAGGGGAATGCAAGGGAATGGAAAAGCAGCACAAAATCCAAGGAGCCCCACACAAAGTCCCCCAGGCCTGCTTTAACCTCTCAGCAGGCCACTGCCATGAGTGATAAGTGGTCTGAAGTGTTTAGCCCAGTCCTGCCATTTGTGGGTTAAGTGACCATCTACAAACGCTGTTTAGCCATACCAAAAGTAATATTACCACTATGTCTCTATATTTCCTTTAAAATAAATACTGCTTATGTATTGACAGTGATCTGTCATTTGAGCAAATTTAAAATTAAGAGATCAGTTAATACTGACTTTTTTAACCACAATGAGAATCTGCATAACATTATGGTGGTTTATATTGTCTATTGCAGGTGACATTTATCACACTTAGTAAGTTCTGGCAAATTGATATTTTGAAGTTACTGAAGAAAACATCATAAAATGATCTTATATCTGATATACTAAGATGAGAGAAAAATCTCAGGAATATTGCAATACATGGCTACTGAACATCATATCTTTCTTCTAGTATCAACTGTAAGTAAATATATTATTAACACTTAATAAGTGTTCTTCTACCATTCTTCATATCAAATTCTACTTCATGAATGCATTACAAGTGGCTGGTAGACTGGATTTCTTTTTTTAATGCTTTATGTCCAGTGGTACAATCTACATGTACACAGAAATATAGTCTGAAGTTTTAAGAATCTTGGTCTTGTTTCAGCAAGATGTGATAGAAAAACTTCATATGTACAACCAAATTAGCTACTGGAGCTGTATAAAACTACGCAGAAACTATTGGAAAGATGAATTTTTTTGCTAAGCTCTGAAATTCTCACATCTGAATCATGGCAATTACAAGCCAGGAATGATTAAAGTTGTCTATTAAATAGCTTGTAATTTAACCCAGTATATCTATTTTTGCCAGATATATTTATGGGTCTTAAAATAATGCAGAAAACAGAGAGTATTGCTGAGATGTTCCTTTTTTCCTTGCTCAAGGGTTTTTACACTAACAGCAGCACACAATATAAAGCAATAGGGTTTGTTTTTAATAAGGTTAATGTCCTTTCCTAAAAGACCACAAAAAGTCTAAGTCAGATGTTGAATTCAAAAGCAATATCCAAGGGTCATCTGCAAGACTGCAATAACCAAAATCTTATAAAGGAAAGTCACAGCTATATGAACTTCATATCCAAGTGACATTCAAATTTTGCACATAAGAGTTTTCAATAATAAATAAAATCAGCAAACTACTTTTCAGGTCTATTTTATATTAAGGAAGTACTGCAGTAGGTGTGGCAAGTGTTATAATACAGAATTTCAGCAGAACAGTTACTCGGACCACTGCACTCTCCAGTGCTGATCCTAGAAGTGCCACGCTTGTGGCGCCTGCCTGAGATGATCCCATCCTCGTGGTGGCAGTGGGAGCTGTGTGAAACACCCTCACCAATGCTCATTTCACCCATTTCACAGGGAGACGCTGACCCTCCCTGCACCGCTTACAAATGGAGAAACTCACACTCCTCCAGTGCCGGTTAAAGAAATATTGTCACACTGCGCTGAAATTACAGAGAAACCCCCTCCCTGCAAGCTCACAAACCAAGGAACAACCCCACTTTCCACCGTTTATTCTAAGCAGGGGAGTTCTCAGAAGATCTGTGTATTTCTGTGGGAGTCAGTGGATGATGGGGCCTCTGGTGCTGGTCAAGTGTCTGTTTTACTGCAGAGCAGACCCATGACACACTCCTCAGTGGAATCACATGAGGACATATCCTTGTAGCCACACCTTGCACTTTTGGGCTCTTTTAGCTGATACATCAATACTACAGAATTGCTGTGTCTAGTTTCTCTGCTGGTTCTGCACTGCCAAATGGATTGCCTTCAAGGGATACACCTTCATTCACCCAAGTACAGAACATTCAGGTTTTCACATTACTTTTCTTTCCAAAACTTAAATCTACTTTTCAACATGACATCCTCCCATCAGATAAGAGAACTCTGGTTGGGGTATGGAAACATCCTGTCTTTCCAGCTCTGCCAGTCAGGAGAGTATTTCAAGTCTTGCTGACAGAAAAACATGGAAGACATTTGTGCATAGAGAATATTAATTGTACAGGTGTTGCAGAAAGAACAGGTTATGAAGTTACCAGAGAAGTGACGAGTTTATGGGGAATGTTTCTGGCAAGCAAGCAAGTGGGTATTCTGCACTTCTCTCTGCATCTCACTGGCTGTGTTAGATCACTGTGGTGTGTAGTGACTATTTAATATCATTGGGGAGTTTCACACAGCAAAAAGTATTTGGTGTTTCAGGAATTTTCATGGTTTTGTGCCGGCAGAGGCTACTTACTATAGGCATAGTAGAATATGTCAACTTTCTTTACAATTTTACTTCACTCTCATTTTAGAACCATTCAGTTGCTAAATCTTAGACTGCAAGGAATTTATTTCTCATTATGACTTGAAGAAGAGTGTGACTGGCGAAAGGCTAGATGAGAATATTATGGGAAGTTCCTTTCAAGGTGAAGTCTCACTAATATACATTTTTATACAATATAAATTTTATAGAGATAAAAGTCATTAACCGTTTCATGATTTTTCCATTTGGGTTCCTAAACTGTATCTTAAATTGAGACATATAATGTGTAGAGTTTCTTCCTGCATGGAAGCAGCTCCTTATAGGACCTTGGGTAACCTTTCAAAAATATATTTTATTTTCCCAGGAAAATAGCCTCATTGAATAAAAGTCTGAAATTAGTAAGATAGGTATAAACACTCTGCTTGTGGCACAGCTACTGATGTCTGATGACTTGATTATATATTAATAACAGTTTGGGATGCGTAGATTTCTATTTCTACAGGTTGCTTCTGTGTAGCTTGTAGGCTATTAGATTTATTTTTTTTTTTTAATTTCTGAAGATTTTGCAGAGTACTTAGGATAGCACTGTAGGTCTAGAAGCATTTCAGAGAGGAATTGATGGCAGGATGGACATATTGAACTGTAAAAACCCTGTGAGTCTAAGTTTTCCATTCCTGATAGGTATTGTCATCTGCATGGCTTTGCAACAAGATTATTTAAAAACCTATTCTGTGCAGAAGCTCTGTGAAAGGTTCACTATGCAAGACTCTATGTGCTTATAGTTTGGAAATGTGGGTTTTTGGAAGCAATACTTTTCTGTATAAAGATGAAAGGGGTGGATAATAAAGCATCATTGGGACAATTTGACAATTTAAATGTGAGTTTATGGCACTGTCAGGTGGGAAAAAAGAGCTACATAAGGCAAGTAGTAGTGACATCATCTGGAAAAATGGGTTGGAAGTCGTTTTCTGCACTAGAAAAAAATCACTGAATTAATACAACTTAGCTAAAACAATCAAATTTTGTAATTACTGCCAACTTTTAGGTTCAACTCTGAGCCACATATATCCTGATGGAAGCCTGTCGTCAGATCATCTATTTTTAGTGACTCTTCAATATCAATACAATATCCTATTTTCCACCAACACTCCAGATCTTACCACAGCACTTGTAAGTAGAACCCGTATGTTCAGATATACGCCAGCAAATGGCATTCCTCAATTTTAATTATTTATTTTCTAAAAACCTTAAAGAGATTTAATTTTTAGTGTCTATTTGTGTTATCAAATGCAAGTATGTGTTTGGTTCGTATCTACCACGAGTCAACAAGAACGGCACAGTCACAAGGCGATGTCCCACCCAAACTATGGGGCTGCCTTCAGGTGGAAAGAATGGCTCACATAAATCTTCAGATACCACAATGGAAAAAATACACACAGGTGACACACTACCCAGAACCATTACATTCCTCTCACTTGTAATTCCAGCCAGGAAACAGCAAGCTTCACCCTTGGAGAGACTCATAAATAGTTAAGTACCCTCTATCAACAGACGATAAAAGGGAAAAATAACCAATAAAACTACATAATGAACAACTACTGAGCAAACAGAGCTATAGCACTCAAACATAGTGAAGTTATTGCCTAGGCTATTACAAGGATTTTACAGTAATATCATTTGATTTTCCAGCTTCACAGCAATTATATCAAAGGTCTTTTACTCTTTTGAGATGTGTATCATTGCTTTAAAATAAATTCTATTATGAAGTCCAAGGTGGAAAGGAGAAAGAACAAAAAGTTGTTCAAGGTCACAGATAACCGTGTTCAATAGCTTATTTGCAATATTTTGTCATCTTTTTTTAACTCCTGAAAGTCAAGTGATGTTATAGTCTGCTTCCTACACAAAGGATGCAGTACAGTAAAACTTTTTTTATTTGTATGCCACCATATATATAAAGGAAGCTCAAATTCTTGATTTCGGATGCAAATTGGAATTTGCACAGTTCAGGTTAAATTGACTTTGGCTTCATCTCACAACATCTGAAATCATACTGCAGTTCTCTGGTGCTTTTTAGGACATAATTAGATAAATTCATAGATTAAGCTGCTCCTGGCAGTACTCGCTCTTCTGTGAATAGTGAACCAATTCCACAGCACATTGAAATACAAACTGTAGTTGCAATACCAAGTTGGCAATGAATCTTTGCTGTTGATTGTTGTGTGCCATATGGACCCACTTAAGCCTCTTCCATTTTTGGCTCTGGAAGAGAAGGCAGCCATTGTGGCCAGTCATGAGGTCAGTTTGGAAGCTGAGGGGCCCAGGTGCAGGAACTTCAGCGGGGCCATCTGCATCCCTGCCTGCGTTTGGCTGCGTTTAGCCCTGCCTGTTTAGCCACAGCATCGGCCTCCCCGCATAACACCACCACTCCTGCCAGACAGCCCACCGCGTCCGCGCTCATTCGTGCTGGAAGTGATCACAAAACACACCCAGTACAGGGCTGATTTCTGTGTCCTACTCTACTCTTATACCTCAAATATGAAAACAGCTAAGACACTTCTTTTTCAGACTATTTCTTCGATCATGTAAAGCACATTGAAGTTCAGATGAAAGCTTTTACAAACTCTAATGTAGATATTAACACTCACTTTTTAAAAAGTTTGATGCCAGCCACCAAGTAAAGTTGAGATACTCAGAGGAAAGATTAGAAGTCTAATTAAAATGATATTGGTATGGCTACAGACTCTTACTTTGTACAAACAGCAAATACTTTATCCTTTGATACACAATTCTTAAAAGGGCTAGATAGATGCACATGAATCAAGCTTATTTTGCTCTCAACACTATCACATTTAACAAATATCTACTGGATATTTAAATTATATTTACATTTCCTGCCACAACTTTCTGAGGCAGAAATAATTATACTGGTCTTTTATTTTTCACCTCAAAAAATACTATATAAGAAAAAAAACAGACACACTGCAAGGCTGTAACACTGTTTGAAGAGCAGGCAAAACACATTCCAAACCAACTCACGCATTTCATATATTAATACCATTCCGTGGGTACATTTTCTGTTTGTCACTCTTAAAATATGACATGAAGTTTAACCTTAAGTTTGGAGAAAGTAGTCATAAAGGGTACTTGTGCAAAATCTAAAGAGAGTCTGATCCACCACTGTTGTCATTCAACTTCTATATTTTTCTAGCAGCATGCAATGTAAAAATCAAGAAATAATGAATCAAGGTCACAATAGTTAACAAGGACTTTACAAAATTGCTAGTAAAAAAAGAAATACCTCATAAAACATACAAAACATATATACAGAGATGTATTAAAGTCACATACTAGAATTCTTCTATTCTCATTATTATAACATATAGCATCCTTCCAGTTTCATATTATGCTTTGTTATAGCTTTCTCAGTTTTAAAATTGATTAAACAAATCCTTTTTCTATTCTGAGCTGGAGAAAAACACATCTCAAATGCAATTCATCCTTGCCCTGCTTTCCTCTATCTTTTGTGCCAAACTGTCACACAAACCAGTTTTGTCACTCTGGTTATTTTTGCTGATGCAACATGTGTGCACAGGACAAAGCATCTACAGAAAATTCTGCCTTGACTCAAAAGCAAATAACAATTATAGCACCAAGGAGCCTTGCATACAGCATTTCAGGATCTTGTAAGCTGCACCAAAGTGAAGTTCTGATAGAAATGAAAATGCCAAGGGGGAGCTGCATCATGGTCAAAGTAGCTTCCCATTTTTAATTTCATTTCAGAAGAGGAAGTATCTCACTCCTTGCTCAGAGTTGGCTTTGAGTCTCTGCAGCAGTGGCCTTAACCTTATCAACAGGCCTTCAAGAAAGCCATGTTTTGTAATCTCCTGTCTCCAAAAAAACCCCTGCAAAAATGCTTTTCCTCCCAGGAAAGAAGTAGAATGAAGGTGACAGTCTGGAATACTAGTAACTGGCAGTTATTTCACAGTGAGTCTTTTTGAAATGACTGACAATACATCTCAGAAATATGTGAACAGTGGCAAATACATACAAGCCTTTGGAGAGCCCTAGAATTTATTTGTACAGATTTTATACCAAGGATATAGAATAAATGCATCCAGAAAATGATTTAAAATTGCAGACACACATGCTGCTCTCTGATTGGCATCTCAATAATGCCTAGGAAATACAGGTTTCTTGGCTTGATTTTTATGTATGGATTCTGCCTCATATTAGTAACAAGCTGTTCTATTCCAGCCAGTGCATCTCAGGGTACTCCTTCAAAGATAACAGTGTTCCTGTTTGAGCCTCATTCTTTACAATATCATTTAAGCGCAGCAGTTACCTAATTCAGTGTCTTGTATAGACTACACATATGGTTATGTAACTGTATGTGTCTATCCTGCTTAGATTCTTATCCCTTTTGTACTAAGAAACAACAGAACCCCCAAACTATTCATCATTCCAGCACACTAAAAACGTTTAAATGTCTCCCTTGTATTGGGTCAGAAAACACAACAAGAATTTTTCATGGTATCATCAATAGGTAACAATACTGGTACAGGACCAGGGATCCAAGCCAGCCCAATTTCTCCAGGACAGCACACAAATGTCAGAGACCCCTCCTATGCTGCATCCATGAAGATGTGTCTGATGGCCACATCACATCCACAATATCAGTCCTGCCAAAAGATACTGGCTAGGAGCCAAAATCACAGCCTGTTCTCTAATGAGAAGAGCAGAGATGTGATAAGAGAAGCCATAATCAACACTGAACACACTGACATAAATCTTTACAAATGCAATGCAAGTGCCTTCGCCTTGTTCATTCTGTTTACTGCAAAGGTTTTCAAGTAAGCCCTCTCGAATGCACCGATTTCACACCGGCTTCAGACACATCTGGAGCTACTATATTGCATATTTGTAAAAGCAGAGCTCACTCAAGTACTACTGCTGCATTAACATTTCCTTAAAAACGAGGTAAAGCACCTTACAGAATACCTCACAATGTGCTTTAGTTACAGCCATGAGGCTTCTCCTATTTTCTATTGTTCTCCTATTACCAAATTATCAACTGTGACTTTTCACCCTCACACAGCCAAGCAGTTTTAACTGGGAACTCTGTCTTCTCCTCCCCACAAAACATGAACATTGACCTGAATTAACTGCATCCAGTTATTTAGAAAAACAAGATTTCTGATCACAAATACAAAGGAAAGATCAACCTATATTGCAAATAATTTATGTCGTGTTTAATTCTATGTTAAATTTGCATTTTTCAAGTCACTACAATGCCCCTTTGAGTGTTTCAGGCTTATCTATAATTGGGGAAACATAGATAAACATCAAGTTGCTCTAAAGCTTCATAATCTCAGAATTAATATGGTGTATTTGCAAATGTTCACGTGATAGATGATTTTTTCTATCTGAAAAGAAAACCTGGGAGAAATGACAATGAAACAACATGTAAATTTAGCTTTAAAATACTCGCAAAGACTGCCCTGTGTTTAACTGCATATATCGAAATACAAGGGATTGTCATGTTCTTAATCAGACCAAATACATAACAAGCTTAAAGGAAATCTCTCTATATCAGACTCTACAAAAGGATACGTCAGCACAAATGTAAAGGACTTGGGGTTTTGAGATAAACCAGCCTTGAACAATAATCTTCTGATAAATCTCAAATTCCAGATGGTCTTTGTGGGTTTCAGACAACAGCTGTATTCAGAGAGCATCATGATGAGGTATCTGGCTTACTTTTGAACACTAAAGGTAGCTAGTGGTACTGTTCTGATAGTACTTAAAATAGTATCTAGCATATATATATATATCTATATAT
>VYZT01056484.1:0-11687 GCA_013400735.1 Pomatostomus ruficeps | reverse complement strand
GGAGTGATACTTCACTTTCTCACTTTGTGCTGAATAATAAGACGCTGAACCAAATATATCCTCTCTCGACTTTGCCATGTTGGAGCCCTCATGATCAGAATATGTCTTGTTCCACAGCTGAGGCCCTTTACTTGGGCAGTTTATCCGGACTCAACAAAGAGGATTTTGCTCTCTGTTCATTCAGATTCAAATGCCTGAGGATATAACCAGCTCATTGGTTAAACAACTTCTTACATCACAACAGTACATGCCGCAAACCACTTCAAGGCATGAGAGGAGTACTTTCTCAAATAATCTAGGACAGTGATGGAAACATCACAGGATTTATTATGTATGCTATCAAGTGTTTTCCAGTTGGCAACACAGTTGATAGCACAGTTGAGTTTTGTAATACTTTGTAGTTCTTTTGTAAGGATAGTAAGAGATTTAATCTGGTTAAAAACCAACCAACTTTAAATGGTCTGGATCCTATAAAATACTCTGTCACTACCTGGTCAACACTTAGAGACTTAACTCTATGTCACCAAAATACGGAAGCTCCCAGGGAGTCAGGTCTGTTTTACAGCAGCAGGTTTAAGAGATGAAGACCACTTTTTCCCTGGCTGATAATTCCACAAGATATAGGAAGACCCTCAAGAAGCTATCACAATTTCCCAGTTCAGTAACTGAATTCTGAACCATGTCCCTCATCTACTTTTGATCCCAGATGTGGCACTACCCAGCAAAAAATGTAGCTTACCATTTTATTTATTATAAATTCTGCAGTCTTAACAGAAAATGAAAGGTTTCATCTCAGATAAGTAAAGCTGCTTCTTGTTTTATGTTCGGTTGACATTCTCCTTAAAGACACAATAAACAGAAAAGCAGTACTTACTGACAGAGGTTGAAAATTTTTACTTTGCTAGTGTCCATGGACATGTGTTAATCTATCATAAATAAAATCTGTCCCTTTTTCCCCAATTCCACTCTTTACAGGTCAACCATAATAATTTCACTGCTTTGTAAGACCACAATTTGGTTTCATGTATTTGATCATCAGCTATTATCTTCTGCATTAACTCTTTTTTTGATGCACTATATCGCACTAGAGATGAAACAAAGGCCACAGGAGTAGTTCTGTGAAGACAGACAGTAAATCTTGGTACTGCAGAAAGTGGTGTTCGTGGCTGGGAGACAGCTGTACAAGGGATTCTCATAGTCTGTGCTAAGGACACAGGAGAGTCAGAGATACAAGTCTTTCTCTAGAAGAAACACCATTCACTAGCATAGGCAGAAAGACGGGATGACTTTAAGGGAATTTGTGTCTTAACTCCCTTGAGATTTTTAGTTCTAGAACCACAGAAAGACCACAGAAAGAATTATGGCATTAGAAACTAAGGAAAGAAAGCAAGAGTAACTTATGAAGTATATGAAACTAATCTGTAGGCTATTCATGGTCTAAAGAAGAACTTGCCTACAGAAGAAAAAGGAGAGAAGGGACAGAGAAGAAGAGAAGGGGAAAATGAGAGAAAGACACTCTATAGTTTGAGGAGAAGCTCTGAGACACAAAAAAGAGTATTCTGGATGGCCTATAGGACTTGTTAAAATGTTATAATCTGATGAGGAAGCTGAGAAATATATGCAGGACATTATTTTTTCCTAGTTCTGTAAATCTTTTATGCTTCTTACACTGAAAAGTAATTGGACTCAGAACCCTCACAGTTCTCATTGTTTGTCTGCTTCTTCCATTATACATCTGAAAATACAAATGTAACCATCAAACGCCAAAGTGGGTTAGAGAAATAGAAAAAAGTGAGAAATGAGAAAAATGATCATTTTGTCTTGAAGTTCTAAGAAACTTTGTCTATGGATTTATCAGTTCCATGCAAAATTGATAGCCTGAGAGGAGTTGGTCAGGGTAGGAGATTTCATGGTTGCCTTTTTCAAACACAAGCAGTTCAAGCGAGTATGTGCAGCATGATGGCAACCACAATTACTTGTCACTGTGAGCTGCAGGGATCTCTCCCAGGACTGTGTGACACAATCATCTGCAATAAGAACAGGAAGAGGAAGATGATCCTTCCTCTGGTCGGCACTGGTGAGGCCATGCCCGGACTGTTGCATCCAGCTCTGGGCTTCACAGTACAAAAAAGATACAGACTCACAATAGCAAGTCCAGAAAAAGGTAGAAAATAAGACTATGGGACTGGAGGAAAAGCTGGGACAGCTGGGACTGTTAAGCCTAGAGAAGAGAAGGCTCAGGGGGGATCTTATCAAACCTATAAGTTTCTCATCAGAGGAATGATGAGGGAGCCAGATAGTTCTCAGTACAGCTCGGGGACGGGACAAGAGCAATGGACACACGCTGAAATACATCATTTTCCATCTGAACACCAGGAAACCCTTGTGACCTGGTGGCTTGTACCTGTTATTTGCTACAGATGAGGTATAAAATTTCCCAGCCATGTGAACACTTAGTTGGACCATGGCACGTGCCCAGAGCATCCTTGTAGCACTGACTGCCTGGAAACACTCAAGTTGGCAAATTTAGCACAACCAGCAGGGGAGGACGAGGCATCCAGCTCTCACCAGCTGCCTGTGCCTGTGGAGAGAGAAAGAAGGGAACATCTTGGAATGCTTGCTCTCAGTTTCTCTGCCTTTTGGTGCTTGGGGCTTGATCTAAGTAATTTACTGCCCAGTGATAACTATTGTCCAAAAGTTAGACCCACAAAAATTAATAAACCCCCTACAAGGAGTTGCAATTTTATTTATTTCCTATCATGAATGCCTAGCTTTACTACCCAAGATAATCAATTCCACAAGATGAGTACATTGCTGAGTTATAGGTCCTTCACACAAGTGTATTTTGAGACAAACACATAGAAAAATTTGATTCAGAGCCTTCAATATTGAAGGCATTAAATGAGTGGGACAACAGTGTTGTTTGTTGCTGTTAATTATGAATTAATTATGAATGGATGATTAGAACTGAACCCAGCATTCTTTGTATTGTTTTCGTACCGAGCAGTATGACCAATCTAAGGCCATTGGGGTGGCTCTGCTGCCTTGCAAACACTTTTTGATATCATGAATGTGGAGCCACGTGCTCTCCTCAATTGCTGTACATATGCTGCTCCCCCTGGATGGATGAGGATGGAGATTCTGTCTATGCCCTGTCCGAGGGAAAGGTACAGAGACCAATGAAGAGATAAAAAAGAAGTATGATAACATGTCATGCTACAGTCCTCATCAGCAGGGGGAAAGAAGGAGAGCAGAGTGGCTACTTTTCTCAAAAAGAAAATATTGTGGCAATGACTTCCCTCACACCTGTGCATGGATTTCCCAGACTACAGTTACCCCTCCTCTGGAGTGTTCCAAATCTGTAAGTATTAAACAGAGTGTTAATGACAGTGACCTGCTGCAAAAACACGAATGCATTTTATAAGGCAGATCAGTACCATTGTCCTCATTTAGCACGATGGAAATAGGGGCAGAGGAACTTGCCTAAGGTCTTACAATATGCCAAGTGGTAGAGATAGAAATAGAAGCTATTCTCTCTAAATCCCAGCTTCATGTTCTATCTACCGCACCTCAAAAAGGATCCCTCCACATTTAGGAGAGATGTGCAAGTAGGAAACTCAAAAAACTGAAAATAGCGATAAAAAAAAATAAAAATTGTGCCAACAGGAGAAGAAACTCTTCCCTACAGTCGATAACCAAACTGTCATTTCAGGTAAGGGAGACAGTAGATGGCAGTGTCCCCCAATACTTCCTAGGGAGACACAGCTCTTACACTCAACATCCCTGCTACAGAGCACAGACCCGCACTCCAGCCAGTGACAGATGCCAGACAGGACTGACTTCACTCCCCACTGCAAGTTAAAACTAGGCAGTGTCTGGAAGAGTAATGCTGTGCAGGCTCTCAGCTCATTTCTCCTTAGGAAAGCCTTGTAGCTCACTTTTCCTGTCTTGCAAGTCAAGCTACTATAACTGACATCTGACAGATGACAGTAGAAGATGATGACCATTCCTGGACTGAAGGAAACAGTGGTCAGTCAGCTCATCAAATATGTTCCATAATAATAAATCATGACAGCTTTCCGTTTCTTAAAGTCTTGACATCTGGCCTTCAGACACAAGGTAATAAAAAGCCAGGAAAAAGGTCCTAGGGCAGAACAGAGATCTGGCTACAAATGATGTGTTTCCACTGGCATCCTGTGCCACAATGAACAAGATACTATGTCTCTCTGCATTCTGGTGCCTATTGGAATGCAAAAATGTCTGCTTTGGGATATATAGTAAACATTAAAAAAATTCTGCTCTCTCAATCAACAAAAGAATTCAGAATAACTCCTATGACTCAAAGAATCAGACTTCTGTGACAGATATCTAAATATCTGCTGAAGTCTTCTCACAGGAAATTGTCAAGATTATTCCATTAATGTTTTTAAGACAACCACCATACAGAAGCCCTGAGAGAAACCGGGAAGAGAAATAAAGAAAATAAATGTGGAAAGAAGAAGCATTATGTAATGACTTTCTCAAAAACAGATCAAAACTGGGAACTGTAGCGGGGCAGGTGCCTTTCAGATTTCTCTGAAAGAAGATGAGCACAACAAATGAACTCAATGGAAAGGTCAGGAATTAATACATTTACTACTTCCAATGTTGCTGGATATTCTGTTCCCTTGTAAAAATCAACATAACTCTGTCAACCACAATATTGATATGCACAAGCTGGTCGTCTGACCTCTTCCTGAGCTTTGGTATTATCTTGGACTCTGAAGACTTTTATTAGAAGACTTTGCAGCAAAACAACTGGTGCAGAGCACCGTGATATGAACTTTTAACACCAACAATCAGACTAGAGCAGGACATAGACCTTACAACTGGCCTCGGTTCAGGGTTAAAGAATAATGCCAAAATCAGCCAACACGACAGGGTATGCCACCAGCATTTAAAATTAGCCTTAATGAGTCATTTAGACATGTGCTAGAAGAGCAAATCCCAAAGCATCCACATCCTTAGCCTTCTTCATCTAAAGCTCCAGAGTGATACTAAACTTTTAACTACAGCATCCCAGTGGTCTGGTTTAGATACACAAAAAGAGATACAAAACAGTAGTTTTAAATATACTCAGAACACACTGCATCCCGTGGTAGTGAAGGTTGAAGAGGGTTACGGTGGGGGGACAGGAACAGATTTATAAATCAGTTTTGGTCACTAGCTAATTGCAAAGCTCTTTCCATTTCCAATATGCTGAGGGGAAATTTCCCTGCAGCTACAACAGCACAAGATGAGGAATTTCAAGACTTCTATAGTCAGGATGGGGCAAGATTCTCCTGCAGAAACTGCCAAACTGCTGGATTTGCAGCTATGGTCAGTGGGAGGACCTCCTCACAGAGTGCATCTTCATTTGCAATGGTTCACTCAGTGGTGCTGTCACTGCTGTGAGGAGGGGGCAGAAAAAAGAAAATAAGAGCCAGGCAGCTGCATCTGAAGCTCCCTCACATGCTGATTTTAGACTTTATACATGGTCTGAACTGATTCTTCAAATCTTTCAAAGAGTGAGGAAGATAGACGTCCCTTTGCACTCACAAAACTGGATTTCTATGATCTTTGCCAAATGAATTCACTTGGTCATATAGGGGCATCTCACATTTTGTGCAATTAAAAGTTTGCCTGGTTTGTGTGTCCAGAGCTAGAAGTTTCAAGGACTAACAAACCACTCAGTAAGAATCAGTGAAGGACATAGAGAAGAGGTTGTTCAGTTGTTTAGGAAGAAAAGGAAGAATACTTGTACGTGGATCCCTAATTTTAAGACTCTGCAGGCTATACAGGTACCTTTTCATAAGGCACTCTGACAGAAGCTGAACAAGGCGTGAATGGCAGAAGAAAGCTTTGTAATCAGAGAAACTTGAGAAAAGGTTATTAAATTACCTTTGTTTGATGCTTTTAGACCTTTAAAAGCATCACATTATAGGTATCCTACCTCCCAAGGCATTCTTTCTTACCATTCCAGTGCTATATATGAAGTCAAGAAGGCTTGAGTTTATTTATTTGCTTTATTTAGTAAAAATCTGTCTAGGCCACTCCTGCTTCTCTGCACCAGCCAGGCACACTGTAGCACACCATTCCTCCTGGACCCTGATACATCCATCCTGAAATGACCTGAACATCCACTCTGATGCTGTGGTTTTAGCACCAACTTAATGAAAGAATAAGCTTTTCTCAATGGCATCCTCAGCAGTACCTCAGGAAGGTGCTGGCAGGCATTCAGTATCACAGGCCTTGTGTAAATCCACAAGCTGAACCGCCAAGTAATGGCTTGGGCTGGGGTTCAAAAGTTGTTTCTGCTGGCACTTTCAGCTGTGCCACTGGTGACACTAAAGACAGGGAAAGGATCCAAATTTAAATACCTGACAGGTGTTGGCCAGGAATTTGATTAACAGAATTTACACACTTCTCAGACTCAGTTTTCTTTTAAAAAAGCAAGCCTCAGGTTCACCTTGATGTCACAGAAGCTGGTGACTTCGAAGATTATGAAATTGATGGGCAGTCTCTGAACACAGGGTGATGCTGAGAAACAAACCACTGCTATAAGTCCTTGCCTTGTAGATGTGCCTGTGTTTTCCCTTTCTCCCCGAACCATGAGGAGAACACCTCGTCACTGTCCACTCTTCCAATCAGTGTGTTCTTCCCAGTCCCCTTCAGCCAGCGCCAAGCCCTGGCAGAGTGAGAGCAGCGCATGCAGTGTGACCGCACAGGGCTCCGCTGAGCCCCCCAACCCTGAGGTTTGCATCCAGCACACCTTGCCATCAGACCCCGTGTCACATTCCGTCCCACTCCGTGTGCAGGCATGCTTGTGCTTCATGTCACATGCAATAAAGAATAATTTTAAGAGGGATTGTCCTATCCTGTTGCAGTTGCCATGTACACACAGTTAACAGAAGCTCTTGCTGCCTGCTTTCACAGAAGCCTGAATTGAACAGGGCTATGCCAACAATTGATTATTTTTTAGTTCAGCAGTCTAAGTAAACAAAAAATAAAGATTAAGTTATACTCTTACTATCCAGGATATAAATCACAATTTCAAACTACAGTGCTCAAAATACATTAATAGAAAAATTAATTAATTAGGTGATCTACTACTGTGGCATCTTTCATCTCATCATTTGGTTCAAACAGCATCCAACGTTTCTTTTACCAGTCTTTTAAGGATCTAGTTCAAACACACGTTGAGAAAAAGAGTTTGGAGGTTTCCTCATCTTTTCTATCTATTTTCCAAACAAAATTTCAGGATATACATTAACTGTTTTGCTTTACACTTTCAGCCCTAACTAGCAAACTAAGCTATTTTAATAAGGAAACAGAAATTAATCTTTGTAGTGCATAAGGTTCCAAAGACCCCCAAAAAATCAGTTTAACTTCCTATATGCTTCCTATGAAGCTGAGTCCACAGCCCTCACGGGCAGGAGAGAGTAGGACTGGAGAATGAGAACAGCATGAGAGGGGCAGTTAGAAGACTTTCTGCTACCTCCTGTTGTGAGTGCATTCCACTAAGAGTGAAATGCACGTGAAAACAGTCATTCTATATATACATTATAATGTATATATACTGCAGTAGCAGGATTCATTACTTCAACAGCTGTGGCACTGTGCAATGCAAAAGGACTTAAGAGACCTCCCTGTCATCCCTAGCTGACCCCTGACTATCAGCAGTAGTCTGGGACTACTCCTTGTAAAAGCATGTACCCCACTACTTGAGTCACAGCTGTACAAAACCCTGACAGGAGCAGTCTCCTGCAAGGTCTTCCATCTAGAAATCTCAAGAAATGTGAATCTCAAAGTGTTCTATTCCAGGGGACGTATTAAAATTATATTGAGATTAAGTTACAGACAGGATCCTCATGGTATAAAATACCCACCTCTTCCATATCTGTATGATGACCAGCTTCTTTAAATCCTGGCAATGCCCAGGCCCTGGTGTTTCAGATCAAGAATTTTAACTTGATGACTCGCCTATTAATCTGTGTTAAATGAAATCAAAGCTAAAGCTCAAAAAATAATCAAAACTTTTTGAAGAAGCTAATCTTTTCGGGTTTTTTTCCTTTTCGTTTGATAATCATATATTCTGTTGAATAACCGGTGTATTTCCCAATATAGCTGCAAGGAATTTCACAATAGCATTCATTCATTTAAAAAACAGGAGAGAGTCAAAGCTCTTCTGTCTTACATCACTTTCAATGAATGCTTTAGAGTGAAATGGCAATCATGAGACCTCCAGCCTACACAAGGAGGAAGTGGTTTTGCAGGCTTGCCAGATTAAAGAGTGACATCACATTATCTTCGTCAATGCTGATTCCAGCTCTTCAATAATCAGGCAAACATGGAAAGTGCTGTTCTCATATCACATGGTCAGACATCACTTTCCATTCATTAGTGGAGCTAGCAGTGCCTGCCTCAGCAGAAGCCCTGCCTCCTCTATTGTAGGAAACATGCAAAAGCCAAGAAAATGTGACAGAAAGAGCAATCATCTCCACTCCTTGGCTGACCTACTCAAGATGCACATTTCGAAGCCACTTGCCATTTGTTTATATCACAAATTAGAGAAAATTGAAACCCTGTCCTTGTACACAAAAACTTTCAAACAAGTTTTGCAATTTTTGTGTATAAGGGTGAAACCCTCTGAGAGATCTAGGTTTTCAAATTGCTTATGAAACATGGACATAAACCATGACAGAAAACATTATTGTGTCTGTAGTACCCCTTTCTGAAAATGCTCTAAGACTAATGGCAGATCATGGACATGGTCCCAGTGATCAAGAATTCAAGAAGGGCACCACAAATTTTTCGGTGACTTTTTTTCTTTCTACAGAGTGCCAGTAACTCCCAGACTTGTACTTTGTTGTAAGGGCTACGCACTAAAATTTTGTTGAAATAAAGATAGTTTGGGTTCATAGCAGACACTTCAGAGAGTTTTCAGAGGTTATAAATTACACAATGTATGGTTTCTGTTAACAGAAATTTGGGCTTAACCTGCAGCCTTTACGAAGTGAGGAGGCATGAATGTCTTTCTATAGACACCTATATATAGGCCTAGCATATTACACAGCACAGCTGATACACGCTCCTGATCTGCCTGGAGAGGAAATTATCTGTCACATATGGTCTCAAAATTACGTTCATTGCTGTCCTTTAGCTGAGACTTAATGCTTCTTCTCTACATAGAACGCTGAGTACAGAAGTAGTTATTCAACACTTCTCGACATAACTCCAAAAAAAAGTGCAAGATCTTTTAAAGAAGAACAGACATGGTCTGTGCCCCAGGGATACTGTGTGGTCCAAGGCATTCCCGTCTCAGAGCTCTTACACCTCTCCCATAAGTCCGTGTCCCACAGCAGAACCATGCAGAGCACCAGCAGCACAGACTCTGGCACAAGGCTTCCTTCAGAAGCCCAAGGGATTCATCCAGAGCACAGGACCAGACAGCAGCCGAGGGGAAGATGAGGCAACAGGCTTCTCTCTTCAGGTCCCTTGTGGACTTTATTCATTTCTACTCTTTGTTCTCGAAGGTTGGAAAATGAATTCCTCCTCATCTGGACTGGGAGAAGAGGACAGGGATGGAGATAGTAAAGGGAAAATCTTCAGCTGAGACGGGGCCTTGAGAGAACATTAGGCTATGATGCCATTTCATCATCCCAGACTCACATTTTCTGCTGATTTATACTTGTCTGAGTTTGGAATCTAGTTAGGCAAGAGATGCAGATGAAGCTTTTCTCATGGCTGAGGCTTTTACAAAGTTATTCTTTTTGACCTTCTGGTGTCCAGAAGGAGAGCAGCTCACCAAAGTCAATGCCTCAATAAAAGCACAGATAACTTTGCTCTGTTTCCTGCAGCTTCATGATTTCTGTAGGGAATACCTCTTTAGGACCTCAACCTTTGGCTTGTCTAAGAAGTTACTGAAGGAGGACAAGGAATGGAGAAAGGGAGAAAACACACTGCAGGACAGGTCTCCGGCCTGAAATATTTCCACTTCTTATCAAAAGTTTCCTTGATTGCTAGATGACTCATAAAACAAACAAAGCAAAACAAAAATACCCCCAAAAATCTAAACAAACAAACAAACGAAACCCCTAAAGTGTTCAGTATTGCTTTTTAAATGGCAGGATTAAAAACACAGCTCATCTAAACTCAGTTTACCCTCACTGTTTAATCTCTGGGAACTCGGGGTAAACTAAGAGGTGAAAGACACCAAATCTTATCAGACTAGAAGCAAGTTGTTCCCTGAAGTAAACTAAGTTCCCTTTTTCATTTGCACAGCTACGTCATAGGTGGTATAGGAGGAAATCTCCCGAGCCTGTCAGATCCAAAAGTGGTATCACACGACAACGCCCACAAGGTTAAATAAGCACCATTCTGATAAATCCCGGTCAAACAAAGGAAAGAATTACTGCTCCTGTTTTGAACTGGAAGTCCTAATCAAGATTATAATCCCCAGATACTATGCCCCAAAAATAAAAATTCAAAAAAAAAGAAAAAATACACAAGTGTACACTGGAAAAATGCAACCAAGGAGGTCTGTCATTGGTGGTGTTACATACACACTCATACAGCTCACCTGAACTTAAGCAGTCTACAAATCAGTGCATCTCCCTGGGAGTTTTCATCATAAGAATGACATTTCTCCGCTCTCAGGAGGCAATAAACAGTAAAGCATTTACATCAGGAAACCTGGATGGCAAACAGCAAGTGCACCTAGTAGCAGAAATTCACTTCCTCAAAATAGTGGCATTTGCACTAAACTTATAAAAATCCATTTTAGCCACTTCTCTTAATCTAGAATCTTGGGTTCATGATGGATGAAAATGCTCTGACCACAGGCATTTCCTAACTGAAAAGGAATTGGGAAGTGATGCCGGCTTCTTCTGTCATTCAAAGGTTTTGGTTAATAAGCGTCACATTAGATCCATTTGAAAAAATTTTGCTTGTAATCACGGGATTTTGACTTACTGCTTGTGTTAATACTCTTTCCTTGGAATCGAAAGGTCTAACAGGGGAACTAGGCCATTTTGCTGCACGCTATACATACTAGTGTTATAAGTAGATTATTTTCTGAAAACTTTGGTTCAGTCAGACATTCAGGGAGGGTATTGGTGGGGGAAGGACTGGGCTGTGGACCTTAGGAGAGGTTGTGAGGATATGCATTTACACGAATTAGTTTTGCACAGCCTAGGTCTGAGTGCAACTCCTCACGTAGGAGAATGGCCCATAGTGTGTACCCTGTGATGGTACATTATGGGCAGCTCAGATGGCAGGTATGAACCCATTTTGTAAGAAACATAGCAAAGTGAAATAAAAATATCACAGAGAAAAAGTCAATCTTGATTTCTTGAGGCTATATGAGTGTTACTCTAGAAAGGTGCCTTTTGGAATTGTTACAGTACACCATGGCTATAGTACACAATGGCAAAGGATTTCTTGAGGGTATCTTTTCCTTGTCCACACTGAAATCCTTCTCCCCACCCCTGCCAATGTCAGACTCTACAGCTAGCATACCAAACAGAACCTACTCAGACCCAGCCTGAGGCAAAGGCAGGGAATATGGTTGTCTGTGAGGGCAGCCAAGCACTCATCCAGGATTGTTCTGGACAACCTGGTTTTCTGGAGAACCATTTGAGATAGAGTTAAAACCAAAATCTAGTCTA
>VYZT01056475.1:2601-13216 GCA_013400735.1 Pomatostomus ruficeps | reverse complement strand
CCCCTAGCCCACTGCCACAGGTTGCAGTGAGTGCCAACCCCTTGGGTGTCTGTTTTATTAAGGGAGGGCAGGGATACTCACTTAACTGAGATGTCAAAATGTTAATAGCACAAAATGGCAGGTCACAAGTCACCAGCTAGAAAGATACATTGCTGTCACCTTTGCTGTTTCCTGTACGTGTGTATGCACCTGGTGGGTACCAAGTAAGTGCCTCATTAACAATAATAAATAAGAGATCAGTAAAAATCTTCAGCAAAAACTCCTGCATATTTTTCAGTTCAACTTTCCTAGGAATTTAGGAAACATTCTGTCTTAGAAAAATGGGTACCAAATTTTCCTCATTCAGTACTAATTACAATTCTCTGTGAGTTCTCTCTCTTTGTTGCCCACGTTCCCTGCATTTACCTGACGAGCACCTACACCTAGTTAAGAAAAGCTGCGGTATCTTAGGTACCATTGTATGGCTGCTGGTGGTAAGTGCTCCTGGTTTAATCATCATTGTAAACTATTTCATTGCTTTGCTGGTCATTCTTTGTAGTTTGTGGTGAGTTTTTAGTTACCAAGGAAACAAAATTTTGGTAAAGAAAAAGATTATAATGCAAGTATTACCTTTAATGGGAAAGAAGTAAAGCTATTTTGTAATTTTTGTAGCAAAATTAATAGAAAAGGAGAAGTTGTGTAATTATTGTCTCCTACTGTATTTCCACACTGGATAAAGTAGCCTTGTTATGTTTCCACTTTTGAGGAAAACAGATGACAAAGTAAAATGGATTATTTTCCTCTTACACTGATTTCAGTGGCACTGCTTGCAAAAGACATTTTAAATCAACATGAGAAAGGGTGACAGAATTCATTTGGTGGTTCTGTGGGGTGGGACAGCAGTTCTAAGACCACACGAGCCTTGGGAGCGTCTCCTGAAGCCTGGATCGCCAGGCGCCGCTTTGCGGCTTTTCCGGATTGGGCGCAGAGGCGGTTCCGCCACCTCTCCCATGCCGCTGCGGTTTCAAGTGGGGCGGTGCAGCAGCTTTGAAGTGGCACGGGTCTGCCGTGAGGGCTTAAGTCTGCGCAGCTGCAAGAGCCGGCAGCAGCAGTGGTGCAAGAGCGGTCGCTGGAGGCGGCGGTGTCTGAGGAGCGGGCTGGCCATGCCGGCTGCTCGGCTTCATTTCTCCTGTCCCCTACCTGCAACTGCAATCACTGAACTGTATAGCTCAGCAATGCAGTTGCCCAGACTGATGAATAAAAGCAGGAAGGATCTTCGGTTTGGTATTCCAAGGCAGTTTAATCTGACTGTGCTTGAAGGGGACAGAGACTGAAGACCCCACACAATGGGTGTGCATAGGATTTTATACAGAGGCGGGCAGAGCTAGAGGTGCCAATAAGCTGAGGTCTCAGGTGCGGCATAAAGGGGGGCCAGGGTGCAGGGGCAAATGGGGACAGACTGAGGGAGTGGCTGAGGAGGACCAAGGGGATGTCAAGTAAAACAGAACTTTCCAGAACTGGGGTGTTACCCAGGGAATGACAGACAGAGGACTGACAACTGGGAGGTGAGGCCAACAGGCCAACTGGGGTACAGGAATTAACATAAATTACTAATGCAAGGTATCTTAGGAGGAAGTCGTCTTCTTTCCCTAAGAAGGAGAGCACTGATTTAAATAGGGCTCATCCCACCAATGCACTTTCTGTTGCCCCTGTAGTGGGGTTGCACACAGAATCAAGCAAAAACCTGTAGTGCCATGAAACTACAACTACTACTTGCATCTTGAAGAGAGAGAGAACCTCCATTCAAAGGAGACTGAATTTTAAATGCTTTCTGTTATTTATAGTGACTCTTTCTACAGTATGGTGTGTTTGAAATAAATTGCTTATTTAAAAAAATCATGGAGGGTCAGTATACAATCTGGCATAAGTAACTCCCAATTAAAATAAACAGAACCCTGAGTAGATGGAAAAGAAATTAAAAAAATACATGAAATGACAATCTTAGGTAGTCAGATGCTAGTGCAATTAAAATTACTAACCAGAAATTAAAATTCTGCTAAGGGAAATATAATAGTTTAGGAGACCAGATAATTTTTAGTCATATTAATGGTGTCACATGGTCATGAACCATTCCCCTATCTAATATAGCAACACTCTTGCAATATGGAACACATTTGCCTTTTTAATTACTTAGCTGTTAAAAAAAATTACACTTTTATTCCCAGTGGATAGTTAACAAATTGTGACTTTTGCTTCGCTTCATTAGAATTGGGTAAACGTGACCTTGACATACTTCTTGGAGCTTCATCAAATGCACTTATGGCTGAGGTAGGAGTTAATGACTGTGAATTGCTGTGTGAGTTCTTCAGCATTTCCCAGAACCTTGTCACTGGAAGATAATTTTTTTTCACTGTTTTTATCTGTTACTGATGGTTTTTAACTTTCATACTTCTGCTTTTTATGGGGCAACTCCAGTTTGGGCACATTAAAGGGAAAGGTATTATGGAAATAAGATAAGTACATTTAAAAAACTCAATCCATATCTACCTTGTGAAAAAATAAACCAAACACAAAGCATTCTTCTCAAATTTCTGTTTGGAGGTGTTACTTAAGAATACAAATTGGCAAAATAAAACCCCAAATGGCTTAACATAAGCTGGTTTATGGCTTCCACAGTTTGCACAGCCATTTTCTATTATAATTTGAATAGAAGAAAAAAAAAAAAGGAATGCCATGTCCACCTATTATAGAACTATATACACCTAGAAAAAATCCAGTTCATGTAATTCTCTCTTAAAAATGCTGCTTAAGAATGAATGCTGCTTTTAACTCTGCATAAACCAAGGCAGGGAGATCTATGAGACCACCCCAACAGCATATGACTCTAGTGATTTTATGTGAATGTGCAGTGCTATGGGCTTTGCAGACTAGTAAAAGAGCCTCTTTACTGCAACTCATATTCAGGTTATCCTTTGTTGGGACTAGAAAAGTTCTCCTTGTCTTGTGGTACAGAACCATGCCCTGGCTGCTTCTCTCAGGCTCTCTTGTTGGTATCAGAAAGGAGCATATAGGGTCAATGAAGTGAGATTCAAGCCCTGTTCACCTCACACTGACATTAACAGCATATACGGATTTTGGGATGTGTCACAGGTTTGTCAGATCAAGGCATTTCTCCCAGGAGCATCCCTAGATCCCTAGGTGTTATCTGATGCTGAGAGTTTTGCACTCTGCCTCATTTTTTTTCCTCTGGTTTCATTGTAAGCAACCACATTTTCAAAATCGAGATTGCTCTATTTTTGTCTTCCAATGTTTTCTGTGGGGGCTTGCACACGACCTACATGCTCCATGTGATACTGAAAAGATTTAATGAAGGCACAACTCACTTTAAGGCATATAGTACAGGCTTAATGAGGTGTTTTTTCCTTAATAACTGTTCCAGAAGGGTAGCCATATTTTGCCACCGTGAGTTAAGATAAAACAAAATAAGCAAATGCTTTGATTTCACCAAAAGCTAATGTACTCTTGATTACTGTTGAAACCAATTGGTGATCTTCTGTAATAATTTCAGGATCCAGCTGGAGGAACTTCTAAAAAAGAGAATGGTGCCTTAAGTAGTCTTAATTCAGTTTGACAGATAGTAATAGGTAAATGCTCCTATCACAGGCATGTGATCAGTTCACCCCTTTACTCCATCAATTCAGCTCAAACTAACCCCACTTGTGTTAGTCCTATGTTGGAGTTTGTGCTGGGCCATTATCTTCTGCACCTGTCAGCAGCTCTAATCCTGTTTGCCATTGGCTGCTTGTGGTCTCCTGCCCAACCAAAACTCCTCTGTATACAGCTTTTATTTTTTCTCATTATGGGGGATGGACTTACCCTCTTAACCAGGCTGTTTTAGTGGTCTGTAGCACACCCTGATGTTAGACTCTCTTGACTTTCATTAAGACATAGATTCATAAACTGATATGGGCAGAACCTGCTGCTCAGTCCTCATTTACCCCACAAGAAATGCTTTCTCTTTCACACAGCACACCGTATCACCCACTGACACCTTTTTCACCTCAGCCCTATCCCAATGATTTTACCATTCCAATCATAAGAATTATTCTTTTCTGATTTTAGTGTTGCCAATTAAATCACTTTTCTGCTTATCCACAGGAATTTCCATTTCACTTAGTGTTGCCAATTAAATCACTTTTCTGCTTATCCACAGGAATTTCCATTTCACTCCTTGTTAGCCTGGCATTTGGTATCCAAGAGACCAAACAATTTATTTTCATTGAGTTTGGTGTCTTTATAGTTCTGCTAGTTGGTAATAAATTGACTGTGACTTCATGTCCCTTTGCAGCCCTCTGCACAGGTGTTAACTGTGTTCCAGCTGGTCTCCAGCTAGGGCTGTATTGCTCACATATATGATGCAAGCTCTGCAGTTCATACAGGCCTACCATGCATGCTTTCTTTTCTGCTCTGAAAGGAAAATAAAACATAAAGAAGGCAAGTTACAGAAGTTGTCTCCCCAGTGGCAGTTTTTACTGACTAATTTAGAGCTATTCTTGCAGAGAAAATACCAAAATATCTTTTGCATCTCTTCTGGTGTCCCATTCACCTGCTTTAGGGACCCTCTGCATATTTCTTATCATTACCATTCTTGTGTATTAAAAAACAGGGAATCAGATTCCCCAGATTAATTTTTGGCATGTTTATTTAATCCAAATAAAACAACTCAAAGTAATAATATTTGTTTTGGGTTTTCTAAAATGTTCAGGTCTTCTGAAGTCTCGCTTTCCAACTTTTCTTTGCAACAGAAAGAGCTAGAAATCTAGGGGGGGTTTTTTGTTTGTTTGTTTTTTTGGTTTTTTGGTTTTTTTTGGTAATGAAAACTGGGGCTTGCATTTCAGGAACTAGAGCTTGAAGAAAAATACTCTTATCGGGAGGAAAATAGCAACAGTGGGGGAGCTGTCAAGACTGTTACCTTGTGTACATCTCAGGAGTCTTCGCAATCAGATCCCAGCTTCTTGTTCAGAAAAGTTTGCTAGTTGACCAGAACAGATACTCAGCTTCAGTGTAGCACCTGATCGCTTGCTGAAACCCATTCAGCTCGGTCAGCTCCTACCTGAGGTGGTCTGGAACCATGCATGTACCAAATAAAATTACTAAATTTGGACATTTTCAAACTCTGAACAGCATTTCTTAGTTCTGGATCTGAATTTCAGCTCCAATGTCCAAACTGGTTTAAGTTGTAATCCTTGGCATAAACAGATCTAAATCTATGGGGAAGAGAAAGACATATTTGAAATGCAAATGAAAATACTGTCATTCTAACTCTTCCTAATGAAAATTTATACCCTGCAGCAAACCCACAGAGTTTCAATGCTGTTGAAGAGAGTTTCTTCATGGATCATTGGCAACTATTCCCCCTAGAAGGATGTTGGTTCAATGGCAAAAGAAAGTGACTGTCCAGCTTCTCCTTAATGCTCCTTTTCATGATAGTACAACTTTATTGTCTCCTCCTTGCTCTTTCCTTGTCTACTGTAGTTTTAGGAAGTTCTTTACTGTGGCCATTCAAAATACATTACCACTGCTGAATGACTGATTCTGATCCTAACACACTGGCATGTATAGTACTCATGGAAATGTGAGAGCTGACTTACTGAGAAATACACTAGAGCAGATTTTCTCTGCTCAGTGGCAGTGCAGGTGAAGGAAACCAACACACAGAATGTGGGAAGTAGTTTTTTAAATTGTGCTGGGGATCTGTACCTATGACTTTGACAGTTGAGGGTGCTCAGCTGCTCTGAAAATGAGCCCCAAATCTTCTGCCCACAGCAAGCTTTTATTTCTTTAGCTCTGATTGATGGGTTCAGGGAACTGGAGCCTAAAGATAAGTCTTTAATGGATCACTAAATTGTGACTGCCAAGCAAATTACTGTGTATGGGTTTTAGAAATTGTGTGACCTAGAAGACAGCATATTTCAGGAGTGAAATTTTATGCTGGAGGGAGAACAAAACAACAGCATTTTCAGTAGTGGTTTTAATGGCTGATTTATTCAGAGAGTTTACTTGCTGCCATCTCCTTTCTTTTTTCAGTCTTCACTTCAGCATCTCTCTGCCATATACATATTAGTAAGCTAATTTTATTACTCTTCTTATATTATTTTGCAACTTTAAGATTTTGCTTCTAAAGTTGTCAACACCAAAAAGAGTACAGATAAATTTCTTATTAAAAGGAATAATCACAGATGTCATATAAGGGAATTATTCTTTATGTGTATTTTGACATCTTTATGAAGAAATAGCTTGGAAACTGAGGTTGTGACCTCTTCTTTTGTCACTGTTTTCTTCATAAACATTTAATGTGCAATATTTAAAGGCTTAATATAACTTTTCTACACTGGGGTAACAGAAAACCAGTTTTTGCAACATGCTCACTAATCATTTATCTGGACAAGAAACCTATTTTTATAACAATATGAGTGTCCAATACCTATTTTTGTGTTGAGCATGTGTTGAATTGCCTTTGACAAGGATTGGAAGCAATTAAGTTTAACAACTGTAATAACATCTCTGGTATTGCTTGTCTATGAACTGTTGCTCTTGCTGTATAATAACAAACCTGGAAACAGTACATATCTAAGGAACTCACAGTCATTAACCTCTATGTTAACAGGTCTATTTAAAGGTTCAGAGGATGGTTGATTATGTTTTGAGCAATTCTCTATATGTGTGTGTGTGAATTAGATTGCTTCTTCGTCATTATTTTTATGACTTAATTTGTATATCAAAGGTTTATTCAGTTTTGTGTGATTTATTCCTGATGCAAAGTTGTAGCCATAACATACAGCTTCAGAGTTTAGAAATATATAATGGTGCCCATTCATTGCAATGCATAAGAGACAATATTTAAAAATATTTAAATGAAGATAAAAATCCACAAACCACAATTAAATATGCAGGTAGAAAATGAATTTATGGAAAGATTTAAATAAGAAAAGTCTGGTAAAAATGTGAAAAGTAAAACACAACTTTTCCCCAGAAACATTACAAAATCAGAAATCAATGTTTGGTAATAAAGCAAAAATTAGGATTGGTAAACTAATTTCCATTTCTCAATAAAATATAAATGGCAGGTATATGTAATGAAGAACATGAAAAATTTTGCTACAGATTTTAGATTAAAAATGGACATGAAGCTAACTTTGATTAGCTAGAGAAAAAGAAATATCTTGCTTCTGCACCTGAAAATATGTCATTTTTGTGTTGCTAATGTTAGTGTGAATTTGGACGAAAGAAAAAAAAGAAAGGTCACACAGTCACATTTCATTAAGCCAACAAAATACTGAAAAAAACCCCACACATTTTCAAGGGTAATGTAGTAGACTTCCGGGTACCTTAGATGACTTTTAGTTTTATTTTGCTTGGGTAAGCATTTTGTAGTCATTACAAAGCCCTCATAGCAATGAAAAGTGCAGAGTAAAATGAGAGTCTGAAATGAAAATCATTAGTTTGCCTGGGGTGTCTTCAGGAGAACACAGAGATACTGGGGTTTTGCAACGTATTATCATTTTGTGAATAACAAAGGAGTAAAAAGTCCCATTTATAGCCAGGAAAATGAATCAAACCTTATTAAATGAACAGTGATGGACAAATACATCCTACATAGTGGTATTTTACTTCTGTTGATTGTGCTTTTATTATCAAATGTACTGGGTCATCTGTTGTCTTTTGTGTTAAACCCCCAAAATTATAAGATGCTGTTTTAACTGAGGCAAATACTTTATAAAATAAATGTTTAGCTTAACTTTGCTGACAACATGGAGTGGTTGCAGATGCATCCGACTATTTCAAACTGACTTATTCAGCCTAAGTTTCCCCAGCTTCACATACAGTATATATAGACAGATGGTAGAGTAAAATTACATTAGACTCAATACTGGAGAGTAAAAACTGGGAGTGCCAGAGAGGAATTTTTAGTGAAATTCTTCTCCTTTGTTTTCTCCCAAACCATTTTAACAATGTTGTTTTTATAGCTTTAACACAGTTAGTACAGGCAGTCTCATTCCTGGAATGGGCAGACAAGGCCTGCAAGTGCCTAATCAGCAGATAATTTATGTGTCCTTCTGAGGACACATAAACCTGAAATATAACATGTGCTGGATGCACACCTGGCTTCTTCAGACAACAGGAAAGAAAGCAAAACTCCTAATAATACCTACCTAGAAAAGTGCAGAGTAATACTGAATGTCAATAACACAGGTGAAAGACTCTTTGGAAAGAGACATCTTGAAATCTGCTCCACATCCTCTGTTCTACAAGGAAGTTTAGTCTTATATGAAAACAATTAACAAAGACAGAAGAGAAGGAGAGATGCACAAGTGAAACCTCACAAAGTACAAGAGAAGAGCAAGATGATGGTTATCACAGCTGCCTTTTACAAATACCGCTGACACAGATTTTGTTTGAAGGAGAATTGTCCTAAGGAGGTCACAGTCAAAGAATTTTAAAAGCAAGGAAATCTGTACTGACGTGGAGACCAAATATGGCATAAGAGGAACTACCTGACAAATCAGTGTTTGCATGTAGTATGGTAGCATGCAATAGAAATACAGAAAACAAGAAAGCTGTGCTTGCACCTCAGGGGAAGAGATATCCTCTGATAATAGGTGGTGAGCAGGTTGACAGTGTATAGACCAAAGTTCCTGAGTAGATACAGATGGCATATTCTTTCAAATTTTACCCTGTCCTGAGCAGATCAAAATCACTGATTTTTAATTCAGTGATTCCTTTGCTATTTGCCATTCATCACCACAAGAATAGGAAGAAGTTGTTCAACAAAAAATGTATGAAACTCTTGAAATTCTGATAGGAATAAAATTTAGTACTCATGATGTTCATATTTCACAAACACAGGAGATAAAAATAATGTGATGTAATGTTAAAAAAAGCTTTGAAACAAATGCAGCTACAAGTCTAAAATTAAAGGCAGCAAAATAAGTGCTGTCAGAAACCTTGTCTTGGTGATTGATAAATATGATAGTAGAAATAAGACAAAATGTGTAGATGAAGTGCCGCTGTTCACTAGTACATCCAAATTTCTGTGGGTCTTTGATAAGGCAATAGTGTGTAGCAAATTCCGATCTTCTGTTTCCTCAGAAGGATGAGTTCTTTATGAACTACATAAAAGAGACTTTGTGGCCATCTGGGATAAATTGCACAAGCATGCCTTTGATGATTTAAAACAACAATTGAACACATCCACAGCAGTAGCATTTTCTACTGTTTTCCAGTTCTCCAGGCATGAAGCCATTTTTGTAGCTCTGAGATGGCAGGGAGCTCAGAGCACACTGTTTCTGAAAGCTGTAGATATTGATAACCAACATATCAATTTTGATGATGCATTTCTGGTTAATATAAGGTCTTCCAAGGATTTCAGTGAAGATTTGGAGCATGTTATTACAAATATCTTAATCACATGTTGGGAAATGTTAAAAGACAAAAACCAGGCTTCTGTTAGGATATCAAAAACTACTTAGAGAGTTCAAATATATGAATGGAAACCTGCTAGTTGGTAGTAAGTGTTCCTGGCACCTGCTCATCTGTGCATGCCACAAAATGCAAATTTGAAGTGTGTGGCTACACGCAATCTAGTTTGTTACAGGAGCAGTATTATGTCTGGCTAAAAATTCTACATGAAAGGATCCTGTCCTTTTCACAGCAGCTGCAGATCTGGGCAGAGCTATGTATTTTAAAAGGTGCTCAATAGTTCAGGCCAGTCTCACACCAGCACACGGACACCAGAATGGTGAACCACTAGGGGCACACCTTCTTGTTTCAGATTGCACCCTTTGCTAGACTGCCCTTAGGATACTCAAGGTAGCCCTGTCTCATCCATGCAGTCCCACCGTCTCTAAGTGGCATTGAATATGGAGTATGGAGGAATGTTTCCAGTATGAGCTCAGGACTGAAAATGCCTAGAGACATCAGGCTGGGGTGTCATCAACTCTACATATAGCAGAACTGGGGGAGCAAAATGGATTGAGAAGGTCCAGTGCTGCCCACCTCCAAAGAGAAAACCAAATTGCTCTGAAGCGTGTTTCTGTCAAATGCTTGTGGCTTGGCTAGCCAGTGCCTGCACAAAATTCAGCTATTTCTGTGCAGGGCTGGGCAGCACCTTCTGCCTCAGGAATCTGTTAGCACTGTAACCTGCATGAAGTGTTAAATGAGTGTCTGGATCTGCTCAGCTGAGACAATATTCTGTATCCCAGTAAATACCTCTGTTGATGGACTTCTATGTGTTTGCATACAGGTGGTAAGCAGTACAAAGTTATAGCTATTGTCCAGCCTTGCTTTTAACCAACAAAGAAATCTGGTCTCCAGGGCATCAGGACACAATTTGTTAACAGAACAGAAATGGGCATTATGTTTGTGTTTGTGGCTATTTATACTCTTTCACAGTGGACTTCTTTAGTTTCTGTGCTGCATGCTGGGCACAGAGCGACCCATGGATGATTGGTCACTCAGCTTTGAAGAAGTTAGTTTTAGCTTGTTTGGTCTGGACTCTCCATCTGCATAGGGCACAGCCTTTCCAATGATGTAGTTCTACAGTAATAGGTTATTTTTATACTGAGCTATTTTTGAA
>VYZT01056428.1:2504-14621 GCA_013400735.1 Pomatostomus ruficeps | reverse complement strand
AAAAAAAAAAAAGCCCTGACAAAAATCGAAGCAGCATGAAAAGCAGGTTTATCAAAGGGGAATCACTCCCAGTGCTGAGGCACTGCATGACCAGTCTTTCCGCTTTCTGTCTGGAAGAGCACAAAGGGAACCCTGAAAGTTCCACTACGGCAAAAGTTGCCCGGAAAGGCTCAGCCAGACTCTCCTCCTCCGGGTTGTCCTGTCGGCAGCAGGAAGCTCTGCCAGCACTTTCCCTCCCTGTCCCCTGCAGCAGATCACCCCGGCCCCAATGCACGGACACCACATCCCTGGGAACGACATCCACAGCTCAGCGCTTTCCCGGAGACTCCCCCAGGCAGGAGATTCCCAGCTCGGCACAAACGCCGGGAAAAGGCCACGTGGATTTCCCGCTCCAGTTCCACTGGGCAGGACCTTTCATTGTGGAGCATGGACCACAGGGTCCCATCCCAACCCAGGCACACGGGAAGGCAACACTGCAGCTGCTGACTGGTCCAGCTGGGCCCTCCCAGCTGATCCCAGCTGGAGCATCAGTGACCCCATTCCCGCAGCATTTATGCTGGAAAGGTTAAATCTTTATCACTGGGAGGGAAATGATGAGGGAACACTCCTGGCTGCTTGTCCTATACCTTATTTACCACTTTGCACAGGTAATTACACAATCACCTCATCTCACTCCTGAATACACATTAATGGGTGTCTTTTACTTCAGCCCAACTCCTTCAGCAAGTAATTCCAGAAATGTCCATCTGCCTGAGCCAGCACAGTGTGGGAATTCAGTGATGCCAAAATACCAAAGAGGTCGGGCACAATTCTTCATCTTGCACTTAAAACAAGACACACACACACTGCGGCATCTCTGGCTGGCACCACTCACCAGGAAAAAAACACCCATTTGCACAAAGAGACACAGAATTTTCTGACTTCCTCTTCAGGATTAACAAGGAACCCCAAAATCAAACTCCTGCCTGAAGTCAAAGCCTTATTTTAATATTTATACACATTTTCCTCTCTTAGCAGTAGTTTATGTAGCTACATCAAGGACCGTATTCTTCCAGGAAGCAATACTTACAAAAAAAATTCCTGGCTATGAAGGACCTGTTTCCATATAATACCTTTGCATTCCTTAAAAAAACCCCAAACAATTAAGAAAACACCCAAACCAAAAAATTACTCTGTTCTTTAAGTCACTAAATAGTCACCAAACAAGCAGCACAGCCCTTTGCCATGAAAGCATGACAAATGCTGAAGTCCAATCTGTCAGGATGCCTCATTAATAATACCACATATTCCAAAAACACCCAGTCTGATGAAAGAATTGATCCAAGAATCCGTGCAGAAGTACAACCAGAGGAGTTGTGTGCAATAAATCTACAATCCAGACTATTAGTAACCCATCAGTAAAGGAACTGCAGAACCAGCCTAAAATAATAAATACACAGATAGGGTAGAAACAGAAAACTGCCAGCACCATCCCTACTTCTCCAGAGGGAGGGAGGATCCACATGTGGAAGGACTCCCTGACAAACCAGGCAAATGCATCCATTTGCACAAACAGAGATAAAATACCCTGAGAAGAAACAAACCAGCATTTACTTTTATGCCTGCAAGAATCAATTTTTTTTCTATAGAAACAGTTAATGAAAGTTCAAACCATACAAGGCAAACACTTCAGTTTATATAAAACAGAGCAGCTCTGTGAGGAGATGTAAGCTGAGAGCCCACAAATATCTGAGTTTTACACAAGTTCTTTATCTAATTGTGTGGACAACTGGGGCTGAAGGAACACAAATGTTGCTTTGGTGATTATTTCCTTTTTGGAGAGGGATGTTGCAAGCAGTCTGTTTTCTGTCATAACCCAACTAAAAGAAATTCTTGAGTCAAAGAAGTTCCCTGGGAGCCAGACGCTTTGTTCTGGCTAAGATTCCACGATGATTCCAGGATTCCACGCTCCTGTGACCGTGCCCATCCAATCTTACAACCACATGTACATACTGTGGAGGCAGATCATAAAAAAAATACTCGAGCCAAATGCCCTCCGAACAACCATGCAAAGCTTTTCAAACCATGGCTACACACACTGTGGAAAATCCAAGCCTGAATAACACAAAAATTAGCCTATTGTCAAGAGAGACCTATTTTAGACTAATTCATCATGAAACGTTAAGAAAATATTAATGCAAACCCACAGGAGTGTTGTAGGCAGTGAGAGGAACTTTCTGTGGGACAGGAATAAATACAGAGAGGAGGAAAAAAAACTACTTTATGGAATTCCAAACTCACCCACGTTTGGTGGTTTCCCGTAGTTCACCGGGAGTTCGGGGGGTCGGCCCCTGTGCAGAGCTGCAAATGCAGATCCTTTCCATAGCGTGTGTCTGAAGTCTGCCCCAGCAAGAGTGACAAGGGACAAGAAATAATCAATACATTCAATAATCAAGAGATCAAGCACCACTCCCAGCAGCCCAGAGTAAGATCTGTTTGATTAAATCATTTGTCAGAGATTCCTCATTTAAAGATCGCAACTCTGATTTCCAGTTCCTCAGCAGTGTCACTGTAAATGGCTTCAATTTTTTTTTTGCTTGATTTGGGTGAGTATTGACTCTAAACTGATGGAGAGGAGAATTTAAGAAGTGGCTGCAGTTTGTATTGAGGCAGGATTGAACTCTGCCATGTTTTCCTTCTGCAATGCCAACTCTTACAGCACCTCTGCTTAGGAACTGCACGTTTGAGAACAGACATTCTGCTGCCTAAAAGTGGGAGAAGTGAGGGTTTTTTCCAATAAATCTGTTTCCCTGCAATTTGTGGCAATGTGCCCTCCTTTCAGATTGTACTCTGCACCCCATCCCCCTCCCCAAAAAATCATTGTTTTAAAGTGAAGACTGTTCTCTTTAAAGACTCTCCAGCTCTCTGCTGCCAACTGGCCTCGGAGAGGCTCCTCTCCAGAACAATAGTGATTTTTCTGAGACTGTTCAAAGTGCCTCAGAAATTAGACCTGGATTTCTTCCATTTCTGGCCATCTGGAGGGAGAGAAATGAGCTTCCACGGTGAGTAAGTACTGAAACAGAAGGACAGTGCCGCAGGTTGGTGGGTCTGTGTAGCACCATGTAGATCTCTGAACATAAAGTGCACAAGCTGAGGTGACTCAGAGACTCCTGAGAGCACCTTCTGATTAAACCCCAAACTGCTGCACAGAGTATTAAATGATACTCATTAAAAACAGCACTCAGACTTCCTAAAATAGATCCATCCACCTAAACCCTTCTGTTCCCCTGCAGAAAAATGTTTATTTTCTCTTTACATTTTGCCACTGTTTGCTCCTAAGCTGCAAACTGAGTGTGAAATGAAGGAATGTTTCTCTGCAAACCTGAATTTCTGCACCTAATTACAGCAAGGCACAGGCAAAACAAGACTCAGCCCCAAAACCACGTAGGGCAACATGTTTGGGAAGAGCACATCCCTCCAGGAGATATCCAATGGATCAGCAGATGCTCGTCAGCATCACAGGGTGACTTCACAGGATGCCGGGAATTAAGTGCTCAACCGCCACCGAAACAGGAAGGTCCTGCTCTGCCATCCCTCCTCCTCTGCCAGGATGATGCTCCCGCTCCTGTGTCACCTCCAGCCCTGTGATCCTTTTCCACCAGCTCATTTAATTCACTACAACAAATTTTGCAACATTTCAGCTCTCTGAATCAGCACATCACAGGATCAAGGGAGTTCTGGCTCCTGCAGGGAGGAAGTGGCAGGGGCATGGAGTGAGGAGGGAAGGAGGAATCACTTCAATGGCAGATGGCTCTCAGATCTCTTTAGTTCTAACACAAAACTGCTCTCAGGATCATTCTCCCAAGCAGACAGAGTTTTTTCAAAGGGAACAGGACTGGTGCTGTCTTTATGAAAGGAACGGGGGCTTTCAAATTAACTTGCAGCAAGGACGAGCAGGAACTGTCACTGAAGAATCAGCCTCCCCTCTCCCTGCTCCCTCAATGCTGCCCCAAACGCCACCACCCTGCCCTGAGTCTGCACAGCCGGGGACTCAAAGAATGGAAGAAATCAGGCCGAAAAACAGTCCAGCAAAACACACCACCTGCTCAGGGATTTTAGGCACAGGTGTGTGTAAGTGTATATGGAAAAAATGGCATTTTCCAGATGGATCAAACCCCTAATCCCATCCACATCATTTACACAAACACCAACACACTGGGAAAGGAGGCAGAGGAAGTAACAAGATCAGGCAACTGTAGGCAAGAATTGCTTAAAACGGCATTTTCAACCCAAGAAAATATATCCAACAGGCCCAGCAACAATTGCATTCTAGGAATGGCAAGCTGGCAAGCACAGGAGAGAGACCAGGACTCCTGCAAACACACAGATATCCCAACAGGAATGGAAACAAAAGGGGGTTGATCACTAAAATAGAATTCAGGCACGGATAAATTGAGAATCTTACCTTTTGCTGCCCTCAGGAGAGACTGGCGCCCGACACCCAGCAAAGTCTGCACCCCCAGGACACTCTGGGGGATTTCCTTGTCCAAGAGGGGGCCAAGTCTCTCACAGATCCTAAGAAGATAATCCGGAGGGATGTGTGCATTGACAGCCACCTAAACACACAGACAACACAGACATTTGAAAACTGGTTTATTCTTCCTTCTACTGGCAGTACTTTGCTTCATATCCAAATGTAAAGGTGCTGCAACAAAGCCTAAACCCCCCTGAAAACCCCCTCAAAATTATTTATACTGCATTTTAAAGCAGTGTGGAGTGTTGCAAAAGCCACACCAGAAATTTTACGTTGTACCAGCTTAATTGTAAATTCAGGGTATCCCTTAATAAGGAACAAAAAACCCCTAAAACTTGGAGCTCCCAGTGCAGTGCTCTGCTCAAAAAACTTTTTAAAGCCTTTTTAACCTTTCAGTTCATTCTCTTCCCATTTTTTGCTTAACTGAAACAGCCTTGCATTGACATCACTATATGAAGCACATATGCAAAAGAATAAAAACCTTAAAAACTACCTAAACCCCCTAAACATTACCCTAAAATCAATACTCAGTGTCCCGTTTCCAGCTCCTGGGAGTAGGTATCTTTAACACCCACATGTGCAGGCTCCAACTTTGTCATGGTGGGCAAACACCCTTTATTTTTCCCTTTGGCCAGAGACTGTTTTCTGTGGAGTGGCGGCAGTTTTTGTGACAGTCTGTTCGAACAACAAATAAATTGTGCCTCATTATCCAGAGTGTCCTGCACTGCCTGAATCCCACATTTACAAACTGGCAGGGAAAGCTGCCCATCAGAGCTCCTCTGACAACGGACACACGGATCCATCCACCTCTTTCCACGGATCAACGTCCTCCTGCCTGCCCCGATCCCAGGGATGTGCCCAGCTCCCGCCCCGGCACACCGGAGGGAGTGCCAGGCACCAGGAAGGAGGAAAAGGTCTGTAATTCCCTCAGCCCTGCTGCCAAAACACTGTTCACTCAGCTGTGTCATCAAACAGATTATTAGGACATGTCGCTGGGAATTTTTTCATTCCGATTGGGCAACAGCAGCGGAGCCGCAGGACCCAGCACAGCCAGGCAGGGCTGGAGAATGTCACCACCTGCACCATGAGCAGGATCAACATCCTCCCACAAGTAAGATTTTAACCAAAAATAAAAAGGAAGTCAGTATAATTAAATATACAAATTATCAGTTAACTAAATCCAACTAAAAAACCTTTCAATGTGGACAAAACTCTTGGAGAAGAGACAGGTTTCTCCCTCTACTCATCCCTCAGTCACTGCTGATTAAAAAATCCTCTCATCAATCATGGTGATTCTAAAGATCCAAAATCATCATTTTTTCAGTGCAGGAATGAGAAACCTGATGAGTGCATTAATATGTTCTCATTGCAAGACTTTTCATCCTGTGAGTGAGCACCAAGGAATGACCCTGGGAATGCTCTCCTGCACTGACAGGTTTCTCCAGTCATTTTAGCTTCTTTTTTCCCAAAATCAGAGTTCCAAAATGATATTGGCACCTTCCCAGTGGTACAGCCAGTGAAGTTTGGTGCATGAGCATGAACTGTCCTTCACTGTAAACGATGGGATATAACAGAAGTTGAAATGAGAGAAAAGGATTATCCAGACTTTGGAATTTGCCTCTCATTCTGACTCACTCCTAAAATACTGTAAATGTGTCCATGCTACAAAATATTTTGTGATGCTGCACCAGCCTCCCTTCAGTGTGTAAGATTTCTTAAAGGGTTTGAAAGGGAAGTTCTATGTCGCTGTTGAGCCGCTAGCCGAGTGAAGAAACCGGAGAAAATCAAATGTGGCATCAATCTGAATTTATTATTTAATTCTAAAACTTATATAAACTTTTCAAAGGTCGTCCAGATGGGGTCAATCCAAAACCTCTCCCTAGGCCGATTGGCCAGGTTAGAACTGCCCATCTCTTCAGAGACTGTTTCAATAACATCCAAACTTTATCTTTATTTATAAAACACAGGAAGAAGAAGAAAAGAGAAATTCCCATGGGAAAGAATCTGTGTTGCCACAGCTCTACAGAGAGAATCTACAGTTTAGTAAAATCTGGGTATGAAATTCTTATTTCCATCTCTGATAACCAGTAACGAGCCCCTCAGTCACCACTGCCGATTTACAGCAAATTATCAATTTTAGGATTAAAAGACCAAAAAGACCAGCCTAGAAGCTCTGGAATTTTACTTCCAGAGTACCAAAAGAACCCAAACCATACCATCCTCTCCGGAAATGTAAAAAATCCAAACCATTCTCCCAGTGCAGCACAGCTCACCCTGGAGCTGGTTTGGGAGTGTCACCATAATCCACGCCTAGGAAGGAGCTGGGTTAAGCCTGGCAGCAGAGACAGAGCCCAAGCTGCTCCACAAGCAGTCCTGCCTAACTCCAAAATGGAAAAGGACTTGGCTGCTCGAAGACGAAGGCACAGTTTTATAGGGAACAGCACAGAGCAAACACTGACACACGTGGGGCCCGACAGCGTTCCCTGAGCAGTTCTTTCCCCACACATTTCCGTGTTTCTACAACCCACAACAGCCCCAAATAAGCAGCCCTTAATCTGAATATTATCACTGTTGTTACTAACAACAGCTCCATAGGCAGGCAGCAAGAGCAGCAAATTCTCCTGGTGATTTTTTTCCATAATAACTTCCAGAAAAAAATGCTTAAATCACAGCCCAGAGCTAAACAAGCAATTCTATTTTCAGGTTCCCAAAAGAACTTGAATCAAAAATCCTTCCTTTCACCTCTGTGCGAGAGAGTTGTAAATGGATTTTAAGTATTTTTCTAGAACATGAAGCTGCAATCATCCAGTTGAAAAATCCAAAGTCTCCCAGATCAGATTTTCCTTAAAAGAAGGATGGAAAAAGGCAAAGGTACAGCTACACCTCTTAGTGTGTGCTTGTCCAAATCCCACATGGCAAAAGGAAACAGCAGCGAGGATATTTTCAGCTCCTCAAATATATTAGAAAATATTTTAGAAAATAATTGGAAAACTGGAAAAAATCAAACATGAGTAATACAGGCCCAAACCATGCATGTTAAAATAATGCAGAGCTGAAAATGTGCTAAGTGAGAACAAATGCTGCATCTCGGGATAAATCATAAAGAAAATACGCTTTTTTTGCCCTAGGATGTGAAAAACCCTATAAAAGTTAAAATATGAGAGCACAAGAATGCAATAGTACCACGGAAGAGTTCTCTGACACAGTAACCACACAGGTACAATGGATCTAAAAAGTGAAGGGTTAAACGAAATGAATCCATTCTTTTTTTTAAAATCTCCTGTTTTTAAAAAACTTTCCCAGTCCTGACTGCTTGAGCCAGGCTGAGATAAGCTGCTCCAGTGATAAGCACAAGGAAAGAACCATGAGAGAAGTCACGTCAGGGCTCGGAGAAATTCAACCCCTGAACCTGCTCAAGCTCCTGTGGTTGGAAGCATCACTCAGAGACCAAGAGCAGAGAGTCCTCCCTGGAGCTGGGAGAAGCAGCCTCTTGATCCCTGAAACAAAATCCCCTGGTGTGACTCTGACCCCTGTTTGGGCAATGCTCTCAGGCACAGGGTGGGGTTCTTGGGGTGTCTGTGAAGGAACAGGAGCTGGATTTGGTGATCCTTGTGGGTCCCTTCCAGCTCAGGAGTCTGTGATTCTCCAGCTGCTGACACCTCCTCCTCCAAGGAAGGTTTCAATAAACAGGGAACAAACAACCCAAAAAGACTCTTTGTGATCACTACTTAAAATAAGACGTCCGTCTTCCCAGAGATGGGAAGCAGGGAGCTCTGGGAGCCATCTCTTTTGGGAAGCCCAGTGGAAGATCTCTTCAAAGCACAGATTTGGGGCAGGAGCTGCAGACTGGAATGAGGCAGCGACGTGGCCTTCGGAGGCTGCTCCGTCCCCATTCCTGCTGGGCAGGCCCTGCTGGGCCTCAGCAGTGGATTCCTATCCAGGTATTTCTGTCCCCCAGGTAGTCATCCAACACTTCCCCCATTTGCCAAAATAACCATCAATTAAGAATCAATTGACAACTGTATCAAGAAGCAGTGGAGGAGGCCAAGAGGCCGAGGCAGCTGAGCAAGCAGGAAATTACTCATGACCTCAAACAGGGAATCTCAGCAAAAGGAAGCTCAGACGCTAGACCTGCACAAAACACCAATAATATGCAAATAGACAGGAATTAAAAAAGCCTTTACCCACTGGGGTCCCCAGAGAGAACAGGTTGGAACGACCCCACTACCAGATGACGTCTTCCTGAGGTGACAAAACCATAACATCTCTGCTCTGCTAATGCTGGGATTGGCAGGATCTATAAATACCAGCACCTCGGACTCAGGGCTAGTTTTAAATCAATGCAGATGGGCAAGGCAGGAACTCAGAGCCAAATCCCATAAGCTGTTCCACACCAGCACAGCCGCTCATGGATGCAAATTCCCCACTGTCCAACAACAGTTGATTTTCTGTTTTGCCTGGAATTACACGTTTTTCAGCACAAAGACCAAACCAGGCTGAGCCAGAAGACTCAGCCCATCAGAAAGTTCTTAAAACCAGAGCAGAGCCAGTCACCTTTATCAGGAATAAACAAAGATAATGTGGAACAGCAGGTCACTGGAGACTGTGTTGATAATCGGAGTCGTTCAGCTTGACTCATCTGTACAGCAGCTGACTCCACACCGAGCTGTTGCGGCTCATTTAAAACCAGAGCACTAATTGCCTGCAAGTTGGACACACTTCAGACCTTCATAAGGCCCGGCTGGACGGGGCTTGGAGCAACCTGGTCTAGTGGAAAGTGTCCCTGCCCATGGCAGGAGGTGGAATGGGATGGGCTTGAAGGTCCCTCCCAACCCAAGCCAGTCTGGGATTCTGGGATTCATGGACCCTCCTCTTTACCAAAACATCTCATGTCTCAAGACCACCAGCAGCCAGTGACAAAGTAAAACCACTGTGGAGGACACCTGGAGAATTCGGTCTGGGAAGAGGGGACTGAGAGGAGGGTATTGGGGGCTGCAGCCCCTCCTGAGGGGCAGTGGAGGGGCAGCTCCAATCTCTGCTCTCTGTGACAGGGACAGGACCCAGGGAACAGCTGGAGCTGTGTCAGGGAAGGTCAGGCTGGAGATCAGGAAAGATTCTTCCCCCAGAGGGTGTTGGGCACTGAAAGAGCTCCCCAGGGAATGGGCACAGCCCCGAGGCTGCCAGAGCTTCAGGAGCGTTTGGACACCGCTCCCAGGGATGCCCAGGGTGGGATTGTTGGGGTGTCCTGTGCAGGGCCAGGAGCTGGAGTGATGATCTTTGTGGGTCCCTTCCAGCTCAGGATACTCTGTGACTCTGTGATTACCTAGACAGGCAGCCACATGCTGCAGACAAAAGATGCTCCAACACGGAAACAAGCAGGAAAAACAAAGGGAACACAAAGGCACATAAACTTGCATTCTGCGTGGTTTTGCTCCATAGGTACAATTAGCATGTCTTAAATTACTCCTCTGCCCCGTGGTACCTGACATTTAAAGTAAAATACTAAGTTTAAAAAAAAAAAATAAATAAAAAATCTCACAGAGAGCTTTCAGGTCTTGCCTAAAAACTCGAGTGAAGTGGGAGTAAAAATTCCCTAGATAAAAACCACCCAGTAGCCATTGGGCTGCTCCATCTTTATCACTCCCAAAAGCCCCGGAGCAACAACAACATGCACAGTGGTCACAGGATTGGCATATTTTCTGAAAAACACCACTCTCAACCTCAACAGCCACACTGAGGATGGAAAACAAAGCTGAAAAACCAGAACAAGAAACACTGTCAGAATATTGGGCAGACAAACAACTCAGACTTCTCTGGGTTGTAAACTCTCATCAATTCAATTACCTGCCTGACCAGAGCTGCTGCACCACCCAGCTGAGATTGTAAATGATTTTGGGTTTCTGTCCGTAAAAAGCAGAAATGGGCAGAAAAAAACCCTTTACCTCCAACTGCTGGCATCTCCAATTTAATTTTGGTTCATTATGCGCCTGAGATAATTAAAATGAAGGTCGGAGCGCTTTGTGTCCTTCACAACCCTGGCTCTGTTCTGAACGTGGCATTCAGACACCCAGCCAGCCCTGAAGGCGAGGAGCTCAGGTTAATAAACAATCATATGCAGCCAAAAGTCCAAATTCCAAACACAGCAAACCCTAAGCAATGAGGGGGAAAAAGCCTTTCTTCAACATCCTCAGCAGTCTGAGGATTCACAGAGAGAAACTCAGCTCATCCCACCTGGCATCAGCCTGTCTCACTGTAACAACTGATTTACAATCCTGGTCCTTACTGTAAACCATGAGAAACAGTTAAATAATATTAGATAAAAAGGCAAACTGAAAGCATTGGTTAGTGCTGATTAGTTTAAGACATACGAAAAAGAATCTTAAATTTAATTATGAGTTTATATAGAAAGAAAAAAATTCTCATTAACTCCAAAACTCACTTCAAAATGGTTTTTCTCACATTTCTGCGACTTTAAAGAAAAGTACATGTTTCAACATGTTCACACACACATTTTAAAAAAAGGTTGTAAGGCTTTTCTATCTGTGCCACACAGAATGAAAAGAAAAAAATTACACGTTAATCTAAGTGATAGGCAAAACCTCTCTGCCTGACTCCAGACTTCCCAGTGGCACTGCTAATATTCCTCTTGGATACTGGGTGCAGTCCCAAGCTAAACCTGAGAGAGCCCACAGTTAGATTTCAGATTCTCTAGGAAAACCACAGAGCACCAAAATTTACTGAACGCAGAACCTACTCTGTGTCTGCTCACTCAATTTACAGTCCCAGAATCATCCACAAGAGGTGTGAGGAAGCCCAGCTTCCACCTGAAAATCTGAACAGGCTTTGGAAAGAGAAAGGCTTCAAAGATCTCCTCCGGACACACGGAGCTCTGTCCACACCTGAGCTTCTACAATGCTGCTGAAGTGGGAAACCAACTCCCGAGCCAGACGCAGAGGAGTTTGAGCAACAGTCATGGCAAAACCCCACGTCACCGTTGCTCGCTGGGAGCCGGGAGAGGCCAGGACGTGCTTTCCATTCCTTCCAGGTGAGGTGCCAGCGCTGGGCACAGGTACCAATGCCATAAACGCTATTGGGAACTTTGCAGCGTTCCAACTGCAAAGTGCTACATCAGCGCCACACGTCACTGCCCAGAGCTCCCAGATAGGAAACCAAGGCCGTCTGAACGCTTTGGGAAAGGACTGGAACGGCTTCAGTTCTGTCGCTTTCGCACAGACACATCTCGGGGGTGCGGGGCCAAGGGCCACCCCGCACCCCCGGCCCTGCGGAGGGGCTGACCTTCCTCAATGACACACATCCACAGGGTTTCTACCTCAGCAAAAGCAGCCGCTCCGTGTATTTCACCGGCATTTAACAACCACAACACTACACTTCCTAACCCCTCCTTTCCTGCCTGACAGCAGGCCCAGACGCCGCGGTGAGGGGCGGGTTTCGCGCAGGCCGCCGCAGGCCGGGAATCCCTGACCCAGCCCGGCAGCGCTAGGCCCGGCGGCACGTCCGGCACGTCCCCCCTGCCGGGCCGCGGGTGCACGGGCGAGCCCGGCCCGGAGCGGGGCAGCCCCGGGGGCGCGGGGGCCGGGGGCGAG
>VYZT01056423.1:0-11770 GCA_013400735.1 Pomatostomus ruficeps | reverse complement strand
TAATCCTTTACTCCATCACCAAGCAAGAATGGTGCTGTCTGAAGCACACACAGGCAAGGACTGAGAACAAGACATTGCAGTGCCCTTGGCAAGGTCTGGCTGTCATGACTCTGTATTGAGACAACAGATCACAGATTTCCTCAGCAGAGCACAAAACCAGTTCAGCACTGAATGGGAATTTGAGCACGAAGTACCCGCAAAGCCATGGGAGGCTGGGAGTCAGAAGAGGCAAGAGGTTGTTAATCAGTGCAAAAGAAGCAGGAAGGCAGCTCTGCCTGACAGTGTGGGAACACTGCAGTGGAGCCCCTGGAGATCAGATAGCAACTGAGCATAAAGATAGATGGGTCTGAGAGCTTCAGATGTTTCCCCGAAGAGAAAGTCAGCATGGCCCAGCTGTAAAAAGCCAGAGAGTGCACAGAAATGCTTAGGAAATGCTTGCACAAATCTACGAAGAGCCACACATTTAGGCTTACATGTGTGTGACTAGGGAAAGATCCAACAATCAAATAAGGATTCAAAAGAATGACCAAACCTATGCAGAAATATTATTGGTGATGTTCACAGGCTTAGAGTAACTTGAAAGGCAAACCAAGAAAGCAGTAACAGGACTAGATGGCCATCAGTGTGCTTTGGCACAATGGGGCTTCTGTGCCAAAGCCGGAGCGAAAAGTGATGGGTAAAGCCCTTTATTGCTGTCTGTTGAGGCTTAGAAAGATGACACATAGCAAGGGACCATAGCATACTGCTCAGCAGCCCACCAGCCTGCAGCAGAGACGTGCTGTTACAGCCTTGGGCCACAAGTTAAGGCAATAGCAGCTCATGTTTTTAAGTGCTGGTTCGATCCTTTATGTGTCAGCCAACCAGCAAAGGCTATGTCCATCTTATTTGAGACAGCTGGGGTTCCTGGCCAAAGCACAGGGAAGCAGCTTTGCTACCCAAAAGGATTTATGTTCCTGCAAACACAGTGTCTCACACACAGCTCTCGATATCCCTTCTCCATTACACATTTATATATCTTGGATGAAACACCAGTGCTTCTTCTGTAAAGATGTGATGCTCTGGTCAGAATTCTCACCTTTAGTTGAAAAAATGCTGAAAATGCTGATCCTGATGTTCAGTTCTCTCCATGTCTCATCGATGACAGTAATATGCCAGCATCAGTTTAAACTTGACAAGTCCAGGGGAAGATTCACACTTATGGAAGATAAGAGGCCTTTGTCCTTTTCTATCCTTTTCTACCTGCCTGTGCTCCTCCTCTGGCCATGCCATTCCACCACTCTGTCACGCCTGTAGTCTGATGAGCATCACTGCCAGTGCATGGCAAGTGACAGGATCGCATGGCCAAGACTGGGACCTGTGAGAAAGAAAAGTGTAAGTCTCTTTAGGCCAAAGTGAGTTCTGTCAGCTCGTAGCATGTCCTGAGGCCATACATAGCCCCAGTATTGACTGTCTCACCAAACACAGAGCAGCAAAGCACGTAAACCTAAGCACAGGAATCATTCTTCTTCCCTTCAGAGCTCCTATGCTTGAAGTTCAGCATGAACACTCTACTCTGTTGGATAAAGAATTAAATTAGCAAAGCGTGGATTTTGGATTACTAGTTTCAGTAGCAGCAGAGGACTCAGTGCCACAAGGGATGATTTAGCTCTCTATTCTTCTGAGATGATCCCAATTCAGGCTTCAGTGTGTAAAGTCCTTTTGTAGAGAGATCCTTCTGTGGGTGTGAGATACATTGTGGTCTGTAAAGAGCTTTGGGTTCCTTTTAAGACATTGGAAGACAATCTGTGAATTCCTTTGCTTGCATTTGTGTGCAGTTACTCACATGCATAGACCCACTATGGTTGAAAGCTTGCCAATATTAGTGTGGGATTTGCAGTCCTGAGCCCTTTTATGAAGGCCTTATGGAGGCTGCAAAATGTTAAGCATTCCCACGAGGTCTGGAGAAAAATCATATTTTACAGGATTACCAAAACCAAGTGTTCTTTACTACAAGATGCCTGTCCTTTTCCTTTGCTGTGGATTGTTCTGTACACGAGGGAAACAGCAAGACTGTCCCACATCACTGTTTCCAGGATGAACACTCCTAAGGTGAAAGTCACAGAGCACACAGCCCAAACTTCAGCCTAGGAGGCCTGCTGGATTAAGGGATGGAAGCAGACAAAAAGCTCCTTAGAAATGCTGTGGGTGACAATTGTCTGTCGTGGGTTTATTCATCCTGGGGTAGTAGTGTATGTGGTAAGTGAGTGCTGGCTAACAATGCCCCAGCTGCTTTCCCAACCCACACGCCAGCCATGTGTAGGTGCTCTTCAGCACAATAAAGAAGAGGGCTGCAGAAGTAGTTGCCTTTCACTCCATTGAAAGTGGCTACAAAGCATTAAAGCCGGGCTGAATGAGAAGGCTCACCAGAGTCAGTGTGAGGGTGTTACGAAGCACAACTGTTTAAAGTAACTGGTTGGGCAGAGGAAAGGTATTTGCAGATTGCTCTCTATCCAAAAGGGCAACATTAAAAGTGTTGCATAATCAAAACAGTGTATGTGCAGTATGTGTTGAGAATGAGTGACTCAGAGGTTTATTTAATGCATGATTCAGTGCTTATGCTATTATTACAATTTCTTTATTAATGCCTTGTCCTTTGTTCTTTTATATATGCATTTTATTAAATTTCCAGGAATTATGTATGCAATTTCTGTTGGAGGAATTTTTGAAGACGTCCTGCACTAGTGATCAGATACCAGGAAATTTAGTCTTCTGTTTAAGCTGATTATGGCAGAGTGAGTTGAATCTTCATGCATGCCACAGGGCAGCATTTGATCCTGCATATGCATACCCACAAGATCCTGCATATACATACCCACAAACGTATATATAACCATATATACACAGACCCAGTTTCTGCAGCTGCATGGGAAAACTCTCACTAAAGGAAAGCCCCTTAGAGCAGAAAATTCAAGTGCTATTTTCAGGGCATATTTTGTACGAATTCTGCTACAATCTGAGGCTCACTGTGTAGGGATATTTCAGGGAGCTCATCACCTCTGATCACCTGCACAATGGTGCTGCCACACAAAGAGGCTCTCTCCCAAATTTACTTCATGGTTATTTGCCCTTCTTCTATACTGTGAGCCCTAAGAATAAGAATAAATGGACTTCCCGGTTTCCAAAGTCAAAGACAGCGTGAATGGATATTGCCCACCAAAATGCAGTGAGACTAAATCAATAACATCTGCAATAAGGCATAATGAAGACAAAATTATATCTCAGCTTTCCCAAACAGCTGCGAATCTATTTTTAATGATCCTCATTTTTGGCAGCCAGCTAAACAAGTTTTAAAATGTCCTCGAAAATGCATTGTTAAGTAGATCAGCAATGCAGAACACTGAAATTCCATTAATTTCGGCTTCTTCTGTGTGGTCTGTAGTACTTGGCACAAAAACACCCTCACTCTATAGCTAGACCAGAAAACATTTGCGGCACCCTAGGGTAGTTAGAAAAAAAGAAGTGGCTTTAAATAGGTGTCTTAAAGAATAATGCAGTGTGACTGCAACCACCAATTTGCATTTTTTTTAGGTAGGGTTTTTAGGGAAACTTTATCTGTTTTCACAGCCTTGCCCTATCATTCAGTGGTTCTGCTCTGTATGATGACAGCTTTGTACACTGATAAGCGAGCTCCTGGGCTTGGCCTCTTGGGCTTTCAACATAGCTTCTCAGTCTGAAAGAGTCAGCTTTCCCCTAGCACTGATGGAGTTGGTCACAGCGAGATACAACATGGCATTTTAAACCTCAGCGTGATGTGTATTTTTCTTAAAACGCAGAGTATACAGTGACAGTGGAGGTGGTGAAAGGGAGTGGTAGACTGAGAGGTGTATTTGGTTATTCTTTGTACTAAGTCACATAGGTCACGCTCATCTAGTGTGAACAGTGTCTCCTGGCAAAGCAGAAAACAGGGAGAAAGGGCTCCCGACGGGATCTGCTCGTGGTGATGCTATGCAGTGTGAATCAATGAGGTTACTCTGGGCTGCGATTGTTACTCGTCTTGCATGGTGATTTGAACAACACTGACCTTCTAGCTGGCTGAGTTTTTGTCTTCCTTATACCTAGTAATGAAGTTCATGTGTACCAGTTCTGTCTGGTACCAAATTAATTGATTTTACTGTGCACAGCTCATCCCATTGCCCCACAAGCTGCATGCTTCTTCCCTAACGAATGTATAGTCCAAATATAGATCTCCATGTTGCTTTTTGGAAGCCTTCAGATGATTTTTCAGGACTAATGTGATATCTTCAGTTGGTTCCAGTCATTGGGAAAGGCTTGTGGTGAGGCTGACACTACACCACATTCACAGCAGCAGGGTTGATACAATGGAGCAGATCTGTCTTACATGTTTATCTGAAAGATCACAGCAGAATAAAAATACTCTTTTCAGAGTGGGAGGCAGCATTAGTCTCTGCAGTCTGTTACTCTGAATCCTTGCTGCCTTTCTCTTCTCTGTCTCTAGATTTCTAAGTGTTCTCTTTGTGTATTTGGAAAGCAGTTGCTATGGTCTGCACTGATTAGGCCAGTTAAGGAGAGACCACGGGATGCTGTGTTATGTGAATTCTATATTTGATGATGTGAAATGCAAGTTTTCCACTCTTTGACTGAGCAAAAATAGCATAAGCATATATAGTTGTATTTGCTGAGTGGTAAAACTCCACAGCTTTCCACAGATGGGATACTTTTAATTGACATTTAACAACTGATATGATTATCCAGAAATTGAGCCTCTGTCCTCCTCATTCCTGCAGAATGACTAGATGGGGTTATTTGTTTGTTCTCTGGAGTACAGAACTGTTTTTCCATACCCCCACCGCCACCAGTCCACCCCCATGTCAGCCTGAATCCCAGTTTGCTTTTGCATTATATTTTTCTGTTTACTAGTAGCAGGTTCCTCTGCAAACCTGTCACTGTGTCTCTCCGTTTCACAATGAGTACCCATGATGCTGCAATTTGTGATAACATCAGTCTTTTTACAGGAAATTAAAAACATGCCCTGAAATTCCTGCACAAAAATGCAGCCATCTAACTGGAAGGAGAGCATATTATGTATCAGTGGAGAATGATAACTGGAGTAAATATTAAAAGACATCAGGCTGCATATATGATCACTCACAGAGGGGTGCTACAAGGTATAGTCCATGAATCAGAGGAGAATCCCATCAGCACTTGGGAATTTTAATGAAGAAAATGAAATTCTCATCATGTCTAAACCAGAAATTAACATGCATTAACATTTTTCTTCCCATGGCTCGTACTGCCAGCTTCAGCTATTTTGAAATATTTGGGGCCAAAGCAGGAGCAAATCTCTAGAGGGAAGAAAGCTATTAACATCGCCAATAGTTCACAACACAGCTTTGTTTCTTGAAAGGCACAGACACGGCAGGAGGTGCTTCGTGCAGCTACATGATGTCTGTGCGACTTTGAAATAATGGCCCCTGGGGCCCTGAGCCTACAAACCATTTCTCATGTGACCCAGAGACCCCTGGTCTGTGTCAGGGCTCCTTGTGAGAGGCAGGGCTCGCCGGGTGCCATCCTCCTCCTCCGTGGGGTTGGGAGGAAGCCTCAGTGACCCAACCAGAATCCAGACCAGGTTGAGAAAAAGCATTTTAGTAGATGGGCTACGCAGTCCAAGTAGCTTTTTACTCATGGCTAGGCCTGCGGTCATGCTATGTGCCAAAGAAATGTGGTCCTTTGTTATTTTTTGGCAAAATGGCTTCAACAGACACTTCCCTGCTGCATCCATGTTCAGTGCAGCTGAAAAGAGATGGGGGGTTTAGTGAAATGCAAGATCAGGTGATGATAAAGAAAGAGTGGATAAAATAGGAACCCTTTCATTTAGTCCTTTTTCCAAAATTTCCTACCAATCTTAGGAACAAATCTGAGGGGATGCAGGGGACCATTAGGCCCAGTATAGTTAACTATTTTGTCATTTTGATATTAAGTAATGCATGTGCTCTATCTTGACACACTAGAGCAGTTATTTCCATAGGGCAGATAGCTATAAGGGATGCAGTTCATGGGTAGACCACATTTTTACGTTAACTGCTGTGAGTTTTCCCCCGTATTTGCCCTTGTAAGCAAAATATGCAGATATCCTGTCCATCAGGTCAAAATTAACAATAATATACTGCTGGCTCCAAGTTGGTAAATAAAGAGGAGCCAAACACGTGACATGGATATTGCACGTGGAGATTTGTATGCAAATAGCTCACAAGAAATGTCTGAATAAGTTTTCTGCAGGAATATATGTGCAATTGCAGGATGACAATGTTATGTGTGGAAAATGGCTTCCTTTGTGTGTTTCAATGTCATACCCTTATATAAAGGAGGCTCAAACCACTTAGTTCCTATTCCCTTTCTAATGGTATAATCTCGTACAATAGTTCTTACCCAAAATTTTTTTTAAAAGGAGAAAGAAGTCTATTTTAAATTAAGCCTTTGTTTTACCTTAAAAGTCAATTCAGACTCTATACCTGGTCTTCAGTCCAGCTTTTGATTTTGGTTATTCCACAAAATTATGTCCTTAATTTTTTTAATATTTCCTTTTTCTGAATGAGAGAAGCACATAATCAGTAAGGGAAATGTACTGAATATATGGGCAAGCGAAAATTATTAGAGGCAAAGTGGTGATCCAAGCAGAATAACAGAAACCTATGGTTCAGCTGTATTAGGAGTACGATTGTGTGTAGTGGGCTACAGATTTCCACTCTGTTCAGGAAAAATGTGATTTTTAATCTAGTGTTGTTTGTAATTTAGTGTACTCAAAAATTGCCTTACTGTATATCCATCTTTCATTTAACTGTGTTTACATATAATTCTAATCAAAAAGATCAGGTACTTGGGTTTATTTTGATTGCAGAATCTGTGCTGGCAAACAACATATATTTGTCCTTTTATGGTGCTTTAATTTAGGACAACCACTGCGATTACATGTCAAAATAACATGCTAGTAACATGTCACCAAAACACCTGGTGAAGTTGGAATGGCCATGTAATCAAATACTTCATGATTTAAAACAAAATTAAAATAAAATAACTGATGTTTAATACTGCTAAGAGGAAGGTTAAAGTGTGATCTACCTATGAGCTTGTGTGTTGTTAAATAAGAATAATAATTAAAAAGCAGTTCAGAATATCCGTGTTCCTTCATGTTTCTGCTGGTAACCCTGTGGTTAAGTCAAGTAATGATTGATTTTAAGAGAATTATAGCTATTATAAACTGTAATCAGCAGAGGATGAGAATAATTATGCAGAGAAAGGGGGGAAAAAGCTGAAACATGGCTGAGCAATATTCTGATTGATGGCAAAGTCATTTCCTGGCTGTTAATGACTGATTTTTCAACAGTCAGCACAAGTGCTAAATCTGTGGGGGGAAAGGGAAAGGAATGGTTGTGTTATACAGAAAACTACTGTCCTCAGCTTACCATTTTCATTAGGAATAGAACAGGCTTGGAAAAAAGCTGCTGACCATCGATCAGGACCATCTCTGTGTGACAAGGCTGCAGCTTGAGCTGAGCGTGTTTGGAGGTGCTGTGAGTTGTGCTCTTGGTTTGCTCACAAGTGCACAGTGAGCCTTCATCCCCTTTTCGGTCCTGCATCTGCAAACCCCACCAAAACCACATGGAGAGGGTTAGGTTGGGGATATTACAGGGCATGAGCAGAGAAGAACAGCACATATTACAGAAATCCTGTCTCAGCGAGACATTCAGATAGGCTATTTGATCTGAAGAGTTTTCTGTTGATGAAATCTCTGTTGACCCATCAGTTGTATTTGACCCTTTGGTATTCTCAGCTGAAATGAGTACCAGTCTCTCCAGCATTAGGCTGGTCAGATGTTACCCCTCATGTCCTGTCTGCGAGCTTCCCTCCTCGATAGCTTACATCTGCTCCCCTCCTGCCTTCAGAGCTCTCTTGTTTTGCTCTCAGGAGAAAGGCATGTCCCCTCCAGAAAGGCTAATTACCTGCCCCTGCCCCATTTCCGCATGCGTGCACATGTGCCGGCGATATGCACACAGGCCCCTCCGAGCGAGCACTGTGGGGGGTGGGATGCTGACCAAAGAAACAATCGCTCTGATCTTACATGAGTCTCTGAAGGAATGTCTGCATGTGTGTTTTCAAGTCCTAAAATAATTTTAATTTCTATTTTATGCTACATGAGGTCGTGGAGTGGACAAGCCTAGAGAACAGTGGGCTCCTGTTGACAGTTGTGTACTCTCTAAACTGTGACACTTTCAAAAAAGAGACTAATTTATCTTATCAGCCACAACCATAAAAGAGGGTAAGGGATGGAAATAGATTAGAACCCATAAAACTGAGGGAAGCAAGACAGCCGCCATCCAGACAGGGACAGACACTGCCCTGTGAGGTCCTGCTGACTTTGAAGAAGCTTGTGGGTTGTTCACTGCTGGCTTTGTAAAGTGTGTCCTTTCAAGGGAACTCTCACACCAGGTTTTAGCATCCAGAGAAGCTCCAGAAACATGCTTTTAGAGACCCCCAGAAACATACTTTTACAGACCCCCTCCCCCCTTCTCTCTTGGTGCAAAGATGATGCAGGTGCTGGATTTTGAGAGCTGGCTCTATCCTGAAGTGCACTGCTTGCCTGCAAACCTGCACCAACCACTTTTATAGGCAGCTTTCCATCTGTTCATGAAATTGTGCCTACATAATGCTTAGTACTTTCCAGCCGATTTCAAAGTGTCACAGAAAAACTTGGGGGGTGGATTTTCAATTATTTGCAAAAATCCAATTTGTCCAGAGTTTTTATTCCTGATTCTAAACTGTGTAATACCAGCTTGATACGAGTGCTGTCTCACTAATTTTAGTGGAGTTGTACCAACCGGTGAAAACAGATGGAGTGAAGAAGGCAGTTAGCAGCTGTATCTCCTCCCAACAGCAGGTCAAATGCATCTCAGCAGCCAAAAGTACAAGAAAAGAAGGGAGATCAGCAGAATAAATGTTAGAAACATAAAATGTCCGTAATTCAGAGTTGATTGCATTGGGATTCTTCATTAGGGACAGTAAAAGAGACAAATAAACAGAGAGGGAGAAAGACAAACTACTTACAAGCAGTGCAACAGTGGAGTAATAAATACATCTACTGTCACTCTTGGAGGCTCAGTGAAGAGATTGCTGCTTTTCTTTTCTGTAACTCCTCAGGCAGTGCCTCTGAAACCTTTACTGGGCCACAGGACCCTACAGAATATTGTTCAAAGATGGGACAGAAGACCTTCTATTTTTCTCCAAGCCAATTTACTAGTAACTTAAATCTCCCTTTAATAAACTCTTTGGAGATGCTGCAAAGATTTGTATGAATGCAGTGGGTGGCAGATTTTCTTTCCTTTTTTTTCTTTCTTTTTCTTTCTTCTGCTCATTTTGTGGATGTGATCTCAGGGTAAAATACTGGGCCATGTGTGGGTCACAGACAAATTACTGAACCCTGTGCTCTGAATAACTCTTTTTCAGTAGACAGGAGGAACCACGCTGGCTAGGATTAGTGTGCAGCAGTTTGTCTCCTTGTTGTATATTGGTCCAGACATTTTCTTTCCCAGTGTGAAGTACATTTGCAGCAGAGACTTGGAGGAAATCATGCCTAACTGGAAGTGCATGGATAGTCCACTTGGTTTCAGTTACTGTGTTTAGTAATGAGCATATGCTTAAATTTCTTGCTGAATCTGAGGAGGTATTAGGCTGATACTGCTGTAGATTGCAATTTTCTGATGACAGGGAAGACCAGGCAACAAGAGTGCCCATTTCCCACATCATCCGTGGTGGCTGCAGCATGGAATGGAGGTTGGTTCACCTTGTCCCCTCAATCCACACAACCTGGGCACAGCCATTTCTCGTTGGCCTTTCCGAGTTCCACCTGTGAAATGAGTGTGCTGATGTGGTCTGTGCATCATGCACCCGGCTACCCACAATTCGACTGAGGTGACCCAAACCACTCTGCTTTGCTGTCCTTCCCCTCATGAACAGTGATGTCTTTTCTCCTTGTGCCCCTGCTGAGACATGAGCAGAGTCACAGCTCAGGTGGTTCACTGAGGATAGACTGGGAAGAGAAATGAGGTTTCAGCAGCATTGAACAGTTGTAAGGCCACTGCCCTTTAGGAAAAGCCTTGGGGCAGCTGATAGCTGCCGTGGTAAATGCTGGCAGGCAGTGATTTCCACCAGGTCCTCTGCTTCTTGCCTCGGCAGGAGTTTTCTTAACCATAAGCCATTTCCTGGTTTTGTCCTGGGCTAGCCACATTCCCCAGCTCACAACCCTTATTTAATTTCCAGGAGATGGCCAGCAAGACATTTCCTTCTCAACTCTCGCCACTTGCAGATCCCTGGATTAGCTGGTGGACTTCTTGGGATTGAACAGGTGTCACTGGGTCTGGAAGCATGGTTAGTTCTGTCCACTCAGAAAGCCCTATGTCTACTTAGACGTCCAAGCAAGGGCATAAGAACTTAAGTTTAGACCTCTTCTTTTTCCCTTCCTGCTTTGAAAACAGTGGCCTCATGTTGGGAAAGTTTTAGGTAAGCTGTGGGTATGAAAAGTTTTACAAACCAGCCCCATAAACTAGTTTGAGCCAAAGGTGCCTCTGGAAGCCAGAGGGTAGTTGATGTTGCCAGAAAAGCTGTCAGGCATTTCCAGCCACCATGCAGTTTTGGTATCTGGATGTTTGTTGACTCAAAACTGGACCAAGAGCTATGCATGAAAGACACATCTCTTTCCTGGGAAAGGGCAGCTTAGTGTTTGCACATCAAGTACAAGAGCAGCAAGCTTGCTGGGGCTTGTTTTCTTCTCTTCTCCTTTTTAAAAGGAAATTGTGAGTCACGGTCCCAACAATCTGTAACATAACAACACCAATGGCTGGATCAACAAACAAGTGAGCAGAAGGCCATGCAGAGCGGGGGTGGGCTGGCAGCCAAGTGCCCTTGCCTGAGCAAATGCAGCCAGTGGAACTTTGTCATCCAGCCTCTTTGGATGCCAAATGCATTCACTGGGTAAATGAGGCAGCTGGGTTGTTCCTTTTTAGGAAATGGCACAGGAAGAAGATTCTTACAGTAGGCAACAGGCAGAGAAGCTGTCATGGGTAAATGTACTGCAGCTCTGTGCCGAAGTCCAGCTTGCCAGAGATTTTACTTCGCCCCATGCATTCCACTACTGCTCGGATGTTTCTCCAGCTTGACCTGCTCTTTTCTTGCTCTCTGAGCAAGTTTCTTGCCAAGATTTTCTCAAGAGCACTCTCAGACAACAAATCAGTTTTTTCTCTTACACAGGATCTTTCTCACCCCTAAAAAGCTTTTTATGTCACAAATGCAGCTTCCCACTGGCACCACACTTCAAGAAAAGACACAGAAAAATGAAGTCAGGAGATAACACACAGTGTAGTATAACAAGGGCACCAGCATGGAGACATTTTTGCTTTATTTAAAAAATGTCAAATAAATTCTGTTCCATAAAAGTGACAAGAAGCCAGTTTAAAGAGAAGGAAAGACAGTTCCAGCATGAGTCACTGCTCTATACATTCTGTAAACTACAGAATAAAAAAAGCTCTATCCTCTTGGNAAAAGCTCTATCCTCTTGGCAGCACCAGCTTAGTAAGCAGTCGGCAGCACCAGCTTAGTAAGCAGTCTACAGCACAAGTTACCCATTTTTTGTTTAGAGCAAGCACTAATGCAGCAGACAGGATGTGGATGCCAGCTACAGAGCCAGTGGAATCATGTGTACCCATCCCATCCTGTCCCATCC
>VYZT01056412.1:5476-15480 GCA_013400735.1 Pomatostomus ruficeps | reverse complement strand
TATATATTATATATTATATATAAATATAATGCATTTATATAATACCTGTATATATTTAATAAACACTAATCAGTGGGTACTATTGAGCAATACCTATTTTATATTGTATTTCACTCATCAGCTAATACAGTGCAGCACTAAAAATACAAGAAATGCTAAAATTGCAACTCCCTGGCACTGAGCAAAAACTCTTTGGCACACTGAGAACAACTTTTGGTACGGTTTGCTGCGTTTGCCCACACGGCAGAATTCTTTTGGCAGGTTTCACCTGTTCATCTCCCGTGCAGTTCCGTGGGCTGGAAGAGTGCCCTCCTAAAGAGAGGAATCTCAGCAGCTCTCATGAGGGGCCAATTCCCGGCCCCGCAGCATCTTCAAATGGGGTTTGGCAGGGATCGGCCTTTTTGGGGATTTGGATGGATGGAGTTTCCCTGCACGCAGAGCAGCCCTGGCAGTGTGCAAGGCTGCGATTCCCTTTCATCCATTTCCCTTTTCCGAGCACGGAGAGTTTGGGCCTCCCCACCACGGGCTCCTGCCCACGAGCAAAGAGCCTGCAGGGAACAGAGCCTCCCCCAGGTGCCTCCTCCAGCCCTGCAGGTATCACAGAGAGTCCCCAAATCATCATTCAGACCTCACAGAGGGGGAAAAGTCCCATCCCTGCGCTGGCCTGGCTTGTGGATCAAAGGTAATCTGGTAATGAGGGCCCACCAGATGATAATTAACGAGCAGAGTTCTCTCTGTCTGATTTACCTGTCGCGAGCGGGGGAATTCCCCAGGGCAGGAAGGCTCCAGGAACTCGGAGTGCTGCCCTTTCTCAGAGTCATCATTCAACCTGGTGGGGTCTGGAGTCTCTGTTAAGGGTGGGCTTTCAACTCTTCTTCTCCATGGAGCTCTAAATTTATCCCAAAACCCCAGACTCTGGGGTTTAACCCCCAGCTGACATCACACCAAGGAAATGGATGGAGTTACGCCTCCAAGAACATGGAAATCTGTGTTCTGTACAAGTCAGGAATAGATTATAGGGTTTGGTTTTCGGGGGTGGTTTTTTTTTTTGTTTTGCCTTTTTTTTGTTTGTTTTTTTTTTTTTTTTTTTTTTTTTTTTTTTTTTTTTTTTTTTTGGTTTTTGGTTTTTGGGGTTTTTGGGTTTTTTTGTTGGTTTTTTTTTGTTTGTTTTTTTGTTTGGTTGGTTTTTGGTTTTTGGTTTTTTTTAAGGAAAAGAACAGGAAACAACTCAGTAATTAATGCCCTACATTTATCCCAGAAACCCAAGCCAGGGGGTTAAACCCCCAGCTGACATCACACCAAGGAAATGGATGGAGTTACGCCTCCAAGAACATGGAAATCTGTGTTCTCTACAAGTCAGGAATACATTATAGAGTTTGGGTTTTGGGTTTTTTTGGGGGTTTTTTTGTTTGGTTTTTTGGTTTTTTGGGGTTTTTTTAAGGAAAAGAACAGGAAACAACTCAGTTTTTAATAGATTCCTGTATATGATATAGATTCCTGTATATGTAATAGATTCCTTGGGGTTAAAATCTGGTGTTATTCATTTTGCACACAGAAATTCCAGATTTTTCTGCATGCATTCAGCAGGATCCAAACAAATTGAAGATAATTTGGGAAGAGTCTTTTCAGGAGCTACACACGCTGGATTTAAGTTCTAAATCTTGCGAGACCTTTTCCTGAGTTCCCCATGAAAAAAGCCTGCTATAAATACATAGAAATAAAATCATTAAAATGTTAATACAACCTATAAAATCAAACAAAAGGCCTGCTGGAGACTGGGTCAAACCCGAATCGTATAAAAAAACCCCTTTCTTAAAAAAAAGTCATGGAGATTTGAATAACTTTCCTTTTAAAATGTCACTGCAATCTTTAGGTTTGGTTCAGTTAAATCTGGAGCAATTCTCCGTAACGAAAGGAAAGAATGAATATAAACACGTTTCAGCAGGACTTTGGGATTCCTGCCTCCTGTCTCTTTGGGGAGGCTGGTTTTCCTTATGGCACAGCTCTGCCCTCTTAAAGACCTGGCTACGAAATAACGAGAAGTTGAGGAGAGGAGGAGAACAAGCGCGATTACCTTGGAAAATTCCCTTAATTAAAGAGAACCAAAATGATGTGTCCATCCATTAATGCTACCAGAGCTAGCCAAACAGATTATCCAGGTGAAAAAGAGGAAAAGGAAAACAGCGGAGTCCCTGCCATAGCTGAGAGCTGAGATTTTCCTCTCACACTGCTGAATTTTTTGTAAGAAATTGTATTTTTCAAGAGTTTCTGCCAAGGGTGCTCGGAGTTCCTGTGTTCAGACAATGCTGCACCACAGAGTTGTGTGGTTTAATTCAAATCTATTTAATATATATTAAATGAAGAGGTTAAAGTTGTGTGGTTTAATTCAAATCTGTTTAATATGTATTAAATTGAGAGGTTAATTAATGTAAAATACATGTAGAGCCCTTCTGATAATGGGTGTTTCCACATCACATAACCCGGTGTGGCAGAGAGGCAGCAACCAGGACAGAATTCCCTGGGATTGGGATCTCCTTCCCTGCAGAGGATTTTCCTCACACACCACAGATTTTTTGTAAGAAATTGTATTTTTCAAGAGTTTCTGCTGCCAAAGGTGCTCGGAGTTCCTGTGTTCAGACAATGTTGTACCACAGAGTTGTGTGGTTTAATTCAAACCTGTTTAATGTGTGTTAAATTGAGAGATTAATTAATGTAAAATACATGTAGAGACCATTTGATGATGGGTGTTTCCACATCGCATAACCCAGTGTGGCAGAGAGGCACCAACCAGGACAGAATTCCCTGGGATTGGGATCTCCTTCCCTGCAGAGGATTTTCCTCACACACCACAGATTTTTTGTAAGAAATTGTATTTTTCAAGAGTTTCTGCTGCCAAAGGTGCTCGGAGTTCCTGTGTTCAGACAATGTTGTACCACAGAGTTGTGTGGTTTAATTCAAACCTGTTTAATGTGTGTTAAATTGAGAGATTAATTAATGTAAAATACATGTAGAGACCATTTGATGATGGGTGTTTCCACATCGCATAACCCAGTGTGGCAGAGAGGCACCAACCAGGACAGAATTCCCTGGGATTGGGATCTCCTTCCCTGCAGAGGACCCTGACCATGGGAAGGACCTGTTCTCCACCCCACACCAGGGCTGGGATGGCATTTCCAGCCTGGTGGCCACCAAAAGGTGAGGAGTGACCCAAGAGTGACTCTAAAAACCACAGATGGACAATGGCTTTGCGCAGCGAGAGGAAGCTCTTGGAGCTTGGAGCAGCCTGGGACAGTGGGAGGTGTCCCTGCCATGACAGGAGTGGCACTGGATGGGCTTTAAGGTCCCTTCCAACTCAAACCATTCCATGATTCCATGAAGACCCCACATCCTACAAAGCATCATCTGGAAGGACCCAACCAATGACCCAAACCCAAATATTCCTGTTTATTTTCCATGGCTTTATTCCACCGCAGGCTCCGTCGCCGCGGAGGGTTTCACGTGTATCTGAAAAAGCTCAGGTCCTCTCCTCACGCTGTATTTTGTTTGGATATGGCCCATTCTCCAATTTTTATGATAAAATGAGAACATAATTCACATATTTTAGCATTTCCAGACCTGTACAGCTGCAGAATGAGTAAACAGTGGAGTGAGTAATCATTATTAAACTGCACCGGAGAAAGGGTGAGGGAGAGGGAAAAAAAAAAAAAACCCCACATGATTTTGTGGTGTGCTAAACCAGAAAAATATGGTTTGCACTTCTTAAAACATCTCAAATTCTTTTTTTATCTGTGTTTTAGAGGTGACAGAGAAAAATCTATCTTTTAGCTGAGCTAATCTCCGATGAATTAATATCCTTTTTCATATAAAAGTGTTGGGGGAAACCTGAAATCGTGGCATAACCTATTGATTACATTATTTGAATTAAGTTTTCGAAACCCTACAGCTGTTTGCTGTCAAGATTTAAACCTACTGTCTATTTTCAGCTGCGCACTTAATACACATTTCACCTGGTGACTCAGTAACATTTTAATATAAAAGTACATGATCAGGGAACATATGTTCAGTGTTCGTACGAGGCTTAATAGCGACAGAAGGGGTAACAATTAACAGTTCTGTTTTTTCTGGGTACGCGGGGTCCGAGTTTAAAGTTTTTCCTGGGCTGCTTCCAAAAAATCTTTGTTCCCGGTGCCTTGACCTTTGAGGGGTTTGGAATCAATGAGCCACGTTGCCTTCCATAAGGGTGTCAAGTGCAGAATAAAAAACCGCGTCACATCATTTTTCACCGCGGCCAGATGAGGTCTGAGTGAAGGAACAAGGAACAGGAAAGCCAGAACATCTGAAAAATTGACTCTGCGAGCTGGAATGTGATTCTGCAATAAGGGGCAACTCTCCTTTGCTGGTTTTTTTTTTTTTTTTCCCGTTTTTTTTTTTTTTTGCCGGAGTAGGCAGGTTGCAGACAGATCTGGGTCTCGGGCTGCCGCCCCTGGGGCCCCCGTGTCAAGGCGCGGTGATAGAGCGCCGTTCATTTCTGCAACATCTGTAACGCATCGAGCGGGGTATTAATAGCTCCATGTGCCAATCTGCCACTGTGCATTTTGACCCAGCGAGGACCAGGAGCATGGAAGGTCTGCGAGGCAGATGTGGGAACGGCAGCGAGGGCTGAAATTAAAGGCAGACCCCGCGTTTCGCGCGGAATTGCGGAGCGGCGGCTCTGGAAGAGGCGAAAGCTTCCAGCTCAGTTAGGAGGTTAATAGAGCTAATCTTCTGTATCACTATTATTTATAACATGTTGTTGGACTTAATGTTTATGAAGCCCGAGCTGTATAGTGCACATCCAATTATGTTTTCTCACAGCCATGGAGGGTTTTATGAAAAGGAATATTGAGTGAATGCTTTATTGCTGAAAAATATTGTATTGGTTAGGAGGGAAGTTAATCCAATAGGAGGTAAAAACAGTAACAAAGGCTACGGCAAACACGAGATGCTTTAAATTCATTGCATGACATTCTCACCCTAATTATTAGCCCACACTGGGAATAAAAACAGCACCCTCATCTTCCAGTTATTATTTTTTTTTTCTCCCTTTCCTCATTTTTATTGCACATTTACATAAGACTTGTACGCCTTGTACTTCTTCCAGGCTGGCTCATAAGGTTTCTTTTAACCCTTTCCTCCTCTCTTCTGCAGCCGTGCAGGAAGATTCATTTACACCCACGGGGGCAGTGGGAGGCAGGTGACAACGGTGCAGGTGGCTGGGGCAGAGGAGGCCAAGCCACCATGGGCACAGAGGTGGCAGCAGCTTGAACCAAAGCCCAGCAGCTCAGGTGCTCATCCTGCTCAGCTCCCAGAGCCCCTTGGGTCTGGAAAGCTGGAACAGAAAATCTTGAGGAGAAAAAAAAATAATAAAATTTAAAGATATCCAGCGTTTCCTGCGTTTAATTGGATGGGAAATATTACCAGAGCAAATCTTTCTCATGGTGAGGAGGACCACAGCCCACAGCTGGCAGCAGAAACGTCCAGTGGATGGTCGAATAAAGCAAAATAAAAACCTCTTTGAGAAATGCCCCGGCCCTCATGAAGGGCCATTGTTGCTGCAGTTAGGGAGAGCAGAAAGAACGAAGTGGGGATTTGTGGTTGGTACTTTGTGCTTAAAATAAGGAGGGTTAAAGAAGGTCTGACTGGAGGAAAAAGAGGGAAGGAAGGAAGATTAGCCAGTTAATAAAGGGGATTTATGGGAGTGACGGTGGGTAGGCAAATTGCACTGCTAAATGGGGTATGGACTTCTTTTATGTGGACAAGAGAATTTATCAATTTTCTTTAACTCAAAGTGCACCATAACGGTGTCGCCGGGGCCTTGGTGGGAGGGGACACCCATCTCATGGAGAAACAGCTCTGGAAACTCCTTGCCTGGCTAGCAGGAATTTGGGAATGGTGCCCTGTCCTGCATGTTCCCAACAAACATTTCTGCTGTGCCGCAGTTCCGATCAAGGCTTGGGATTTTTTAATTTCCATCAAGAGTCAAAGGTGCACAGGGGCTGCTCCAGCAATTCCTCATTTTCCATGAGCAGCTTAGGAGGACTTTGCTGAGATGGAATCTCAGGAGCCGGAGATGTTGGATGATGATGAAAGTTCTTGGTTTTGTCATCGTTGTCAAACAGAAAGACGCAGCTCCACGAAGAGTGAGCAGATAGCTGGTGCTGAGCCGCGTCCAACTGGCTTCCAGGAGCGTTTCTCCCCAGCATCTGTGGGAAAGCATCCGCGTAGCCGGTGGCTGATGAATTCCCTGGGAAGCCTTGCTGATTTGAGCTCGTGTTCTGTGTGCTCCTGGTTAAAAGGGAATTTCTGAAAACACATGGGCCGTGCCGAGGTTCTGTCTGCCCTTATTGGATTCGGTGTTTCCAGCAGGAATTTGGCTCCTCGTGTTACAGATGATGAGACCTGATGAGCTGCTAGGGATGTGCTATCTGCACGCAGCTGAGGCGGCTCCCGCTCCAGAGCGGGATTTCCTGGAGCAAATCCAGTCTGGGACAGGAGCTGCAAGAGGAGCATTTTCCTCCCCAGGCCATCACCTCTCTCTGAGACCCGGCACAGGTGCAACTACAGGACCTCGACGAAAAATTGGAGTAGAATTGTCCACAGACAGGAATAAATAATCCTCCCTGGCTGGTATTTCATTTATCATTTACGCACTTGGATTTATACTCGCCTAAATCCTATACATATGTCCTTAAATGCCTGCAGGAATCTCCAATCTCTCCTCCTCCATTACGGAGACCATCTAAAACCTGCTTCCTATTAAAAACCACCCAAGAAAAGCGCTCAGGAAAAGTGCATTCTTGCTCCATCCCTGAGCCATTTGGTGCTTCAGAAAATCATTAGAGAAGGGGGTGTTTTTCAGAGCCAAAAATATTTCCCTCTCAAAATCCCGTCCTTTTCTCCCATGGCTCTTGAGAAAGCAGCAGAAGCAAATACCACGGCAAGAGGAAAATGCGGATGAGGAGCCAGAAGAGCCTCAGGTGTCTGCAGAAGGTGGAGGTGGGGCCAGAAGAACCGAGGAAAGGAATTTGGGATTGAAAATGTCATTTTCTTGTTGAATCCTGTAAATGGACAGAAATCCATTAATGATCATCAGCAGGAAATATTGATGTGAATATTATGCTTAATTTTGAGGGTAAATTCCATGTCTACGCTTCAGATAAAGCTAGGGCTAGGATTCCAAAGGGTAGGAATTTGGCTGACTCAGTTTGTGGCTGGATTTGGGGGATATTTAATTAACTTCATTGCAAGATTTTTTTTTACCCTTGTAATGGCAAAATGTGTGTTTGCATTGCTCTGATGTGAAAATACTGACTTGGAGGTTGATGCTTTTGAAATAAACAAAGCTAAAATGAAAATTATGGGTCGCGTCTGCAACAGAAAGGTGAATTTAGTAATTTATCTTCTTGGACTTAGAGAGCTCAAGTGGAGTCATAATTTCCCTGGCAGTGCCCAAGGCCAGGCTGGATGAGGCTTGGAGCACCCTGGGACAGTGGGAGGTGTCCCTGCCCTGGCAGGGGTGGCACTGGATGAGCTTTCAAGTCCCTTCCAACCCAAAACTGAATTTTAACCTGGTATTTGAATGACTTAAAAAAGTTTATTTATAGATAATTACGGTAGGGATGGAGGAAAGGTTTAGAAAAAAATTTGGGGGGAAATAAAAAGGCTCGGAGATATATTCCCATTGTTATATTCACACAGGTTGGGAATCAAAGGAAAACAATCATGTTTGGAGCATCCAGCTCTTGCTTTGGGCATTTTATCCAACCTGGCAGAGCCTGGATCTGCTGAGAGGAACAGGAAATGTCTTGTAAAAGGGACAGTGAAAGACCTGGTTGCATCCCTGGGTATTCCCAGGCACTGAAAGAAAATCTGGATATTCTACCGAGAAGGCTGGACTAGGAACAGCCTTAAACGACTTGTTTAGCTGGAGGAAAAATATGTTTGAAATCATTAGGAGTGGGATTAGGGTTATTTGGAGCTGCCCCTTGTCAAATCATCCAGGAAAAGGAGGCCCTATTATTGCAGAACTCAAACTTCTCCCTGATTCGGAGCTATCTCCATTCCGAGATGCTCAATAAAAGCAGCACTGCAGGGAAAAGCTGTTGCACTTTAGGCTTATCCAAAGGTCAAAAATTCAGATTAATCTAACAGAAAAACACAGGCTTCAATTTAATGCAATAGCGTGTAATAGGAGAGGGAAAATATTCTAACCTGGAAGACTTTATCATAAAAAAAATATTAAAAATTTAAAAAAAACCAAGGGGGATGCCAAAACCTCAGAGTTTGTGCTGTGGGCAGCACGCTGGGACAAGAGACACCAGGAATTCAGGAGCTCCAGTGGGGTCCCTTCAATCCCAGAAACTCCTTTGGTGTCTGGAGCAAATCTCTGCTTGTCTATCAGAGAACACAACACGCAGCACTTGATTTGTTATTCTGGCTGCTCCTAAATCAGGCTCGCTTTGCCAATTTTGGTTCTTTCCGTGTGGACCTTCTTTGTGTGAGATTTGCTGGGGCAGAGAACAAAAGAGGACTCAGAAGGGTTTTTGGCTCCATGGGTGGATCCATCACATTCCAGCCGCGGCTCCACCTCAGGCCCCAGGCCAGGGAGGACCCGATCCATGAAGGATCAGCAATGCCCCTCGTGTTGGCTGTGGAGCCAAAAGGTCTTGGATCCAAGGGCAGGGTGGAACCCTCGGCTGTTCCAGAATCAAACGACGAAACTGAGCTGATAAACGCTGAGTTTGGAGCTCTGAGGCAGTTTGGAAAGTCAGTGTCAGCTGGAGACCCTGCTCGCAGAGGAAACGAGTCCTCTTCAGATCTGTGAAGGATGTCTGTGAGATTCCGCTGTCTGAATAGAGCTAAGTGAAGGCATTGGAGGTTTTATCGTTTTATTTCTTTGGTATCAGGAAATGCTGGAGGAACCCGAGTAAGTAAGGCAGGGTCTGCCACAGATCCCACCACAGAACCTCCTATCCAGATTACCCAGCCATACTGTTCAACACATGAAATCTTTAAGGAAGATTATCCTGATTTTATTTCACTATTTTTAATGCGCAGAGCTGTAAAATATCTCAATTTGCTCCTGTCCGAGCTGTGAGCGCGTTGAGGGGCGGTGGCGGATTTCTCCAGCCACATCCACCCTCCCATCCCCAAATCCCTCTGCGGGTCACGGCCACAGGCAGAGTTTGGGCAGTCCCAGGGTCCGGCCATCCCATCTCCCGCCACATTCCTGCTCCGTACCGGAGGTGACCGGGCAGGGGGTCCCCGCCAGGGTTAGGCTGGGCCACTCTCCCTGCTGCAAACAGGAACCTCCAGCAATGCTAAACAAATCAGGCTGCCAAGGGGTTTTTTTTTTTTTTCCTTTTTTTTTTTCCTTTTTTTTTTTTGTTCCTAACTTTCCCATAAAAAGATTCAGGTAAATGTAGCATGACGAGCCAATTTAAGCCAATTTCAAAGTTATTTGAGTAATTGGTTATTAAGATAACACTCTCAAATTTCAATTCAGCAATTATCCTCTTAAAGATACAGAATGTAAGGACAGGAGGAAGAGCGTGTGTGTTAAAGCTACAGAGACCCCTTTTTTAAAAAATCGAAAATGTGGAGATATTTGACAAAACCATGGAGCTCCTAATCTCCTCGCACCGAGACTTATCTTCCAGCTTGTGCAACCCTTCCATGTTGAAAGCAAGTGTTTCTGAATTTTGGAAGCGAAGTTGACTATTATTAGTGCTCATAAAGATTAAGAGACTAAGTGAAGACCCTCCTTTTAATATATGTAAGCTCCTTACCCATAACTTAAGAACCACAAGGGGACAGAACATTGTCTTCCTACAAGGCTGCACCGCAGACTGATGCAGAGTGTGATGATGGAAATAATGGCTTTGGCAGATGTACTTGGTTTGGAGCCAATTTCTCCATCCTAATGAATGGTGGAATTACCACAGAAAAGCTTTACAGTTAAAAAA
>VYZT01056411.1:0-24114 GCA_013400735.1 Pomatostomus ruficeps | reverse complement strand
TGCTTTTTACATTCTCTGGGAATGTTAAAATTGGAGAAATCCAGCAATATGTCTTTAGGGAAAGGACTTGCATGTGAGAAGACCAGCCAAACAGGGAAAAAAATTTCTTTCCAGCTCCTGTTTTTCATTCCAACGCACTCTCATTACTGTGCTTTGGTAGGGAAGGGTCATTTATTTTTGCCTTCTTAATAAAACTATTTATTTTCCTTATTTGCTTTCCCAAATACAAAAAGGAACAAACAGACCCTTTATCCTGCTGCCCTTCTGACACAGCATTTGAACCTATCAGTCTGGAGTTCAGAAGTGCAACTTGTTGAGAGCATGAGGAAGGAAAAGAGCAGTCCAGGCTGCCAACCCCCTGGAAGGGATTGCCCAGGCTAGGCTGACTGAAACCATGCTCAGGCAGCAAGGTGCTGCAGGAGAGAGCCACCAGCACTTTTGTACAAAGCACTAATCTTTCCAAGTTTTAACGTAAACAACCTGTTAATACTCTAGTATTATTATTATAAAAAATTGGTATGTACTTTTTTCTGCTTAGAGTAACAGTATTCTGTTCTTCCCCCCCATAATGTGCATTACTGTTACTAATGGAACTCTGGGCTTGTTTTCATCCTTCTTTCAATCACGTTCCACTGCATTGACTAGTTTACATTTTACAGTTAAATTTCCTCCTTTCTTTCAAAAACTGTTTGCAGCTTGTCAATTCAACAAACAGAAAGGAAGCAATTTTTGATTTGGATCCACCTTATCTATATTCAGATTCCTTTGGGATTCCTAGTAAAAAAAACCAAAAACAACTCACAAGCAAAACAACCCCCACCGAACTATGCTCTGTGAAGAGTTGCTGCAATGACTGCTCTTTACAATTACCTAGAAAAAAAATTTACTGCAAAACCATTGCCTGTAAATAATTAATTTCACTTGAACAAACAAACAAAAATAGATTTCTTTTTTTTCTGTTAGCTATCAATAGCATTCTATTCAACTCATCAAACAGTTATCTGCCATTGGAAATCAAGACTGATCTTTAGTGCCCTATTTCACCTAGGGAGACTTCATGTTTTAGAAGACTAATTTTCCTACTTCTCGGTCAAATTTATACTTCAAAGCAGTATTTTTAGGTGGTTCAGACAAAGTACTTCCTTTTTTGATAGCATGACATATCTAAAATACAAGTAAGAGTTTAAGCTCAGTCACAGGTTGATTGGATAGTGTTCCATTTTTTTATTAAATTTTTCAATGAAAAAAAGCTTAAATAACTGTATGCATTTAAAACCCTCCATTTTAAATCTTTCCTTACATCTTCTATTTTCATTCCTTTTCTCTCCCAAGTTCTTGAAGTGGGATAGGTGCAGATAGTTGTGACCCTGATACACTGGCTTGAACAGTCTTCCATTACTTGAATCAATTTTAATAGTGCAGTACACAGCAGAATTTTTTTACTTGGATATCTGCATTATTTGTGTCTCTTGTTCCAATAGCACTTGTTCTAACTCACCAGGAGCTTGCAGGACACTGCCTCAGTGTTCCTGTTCAGCACAGAATGCAGAATTTCTCAGAGCTCCTCTTTGATCATTTGGTTTCCTCTGTTGTGGGTTTTGGCCAAGGACTTCCACTGTCATCCTGTGATTTCTCACACCTCTGCTTCTTGCCACAGATCATATTCAGAAAGTTAGAAGTTAGTTAATACTTTCCCAATGCATTTCCCTTTTCCCTGAGGGGAATAAGTGCTAGACTGTAGCAGTCAAGCTACAGCCTCTGTTCTGGATTTAGGTATCTACATTTTCTTAAGGGAGAGAAATGTCTCTCACACAGTGGCTGGGCTACATGAACACCATTTAATGCAAGTCACTATGAGCAGAATGCATATTTTTATTAGAATACTACAGCTTTCTGGAAGTCTAAATGGACCAGTAGTTAAGTGGGTCCAGTTCTTCATGCACCAGAAATTGTAGATTTTAAGATTTTTTGGCATTTTGTTTTGGCATTTTGATGGTTTCGTAAAAATGGATTTTTTCTTTCTTAAACATTTCTTTACTTTAGAATTAAATATGCTCAGTTTTACAGAGAATTACAATACCAGGAACTTGCGTATATCTATAAAGAATACTTGTTAGAAACCCCTTATTGTTTGTTTAGAATATATGGAAAAAGCAAGACTTACGTGCCGAACATGGACATGAAATGGAATTTAGGTGTGTGAATCCAAGACTGACATTTTTCAAACCCCTGTATTACTTGCTTCATCCTGGAACCTGAGATGCCTTAGTACCTAGCCCTCCTCTCCAAAGTTTGTGTCGGAATCTTGACTTTTTGAATGTTTCCAGATACATCTAGTTTTCCTCAAGGCTGAGTTTTCCCAGGATATGGGGGAAAAAACCAAAAAGAGCAAATTAGATGGCAGGACATAGGCACTGAAGAACAAGGCAGTAAAAACAATGGAGATATAAAACCAGTAGCTCATATGTTTAAGCAACTATGAGTCAACACACACCTTTATTTATTTACTAGCAAAGCTAAAATGAAGACTAAAAATATCCCATAATTGAGCATAGCCAAAAGCATTGATACATCGACTGAGCTGCAAACTCTCTTGATTATACCATATATGAAGGGGCTTGGGATTCACAAACAAGTTTTTCCTGAATCTAAGGTCCTGAAAGTTTGACTTTCATGGTCAGACCATGGATGTTGCTGTGCAAAAATGAGGATGGGGGAGGACATTCTGTTTCTGCTGTTGAGCTACTATTTAATATGAAATGCTGGCATACTTGGGCTATCCGCCGTCCCAGATAGATGATGACCAATAAGCTAATAAATTGTCACATACCTTCCAAGATATCCTGCATCCTTCTGTTTCCATATCTCTTCAAGCAGAGAAGGAAATTCTCCTGTGTGCTGGACATGCTGGACAGGCAGCCTAGTCAAGGAGGCTTTTATATTCAAAAGAGATTTCCATTCTTTCCACAATCTACAAAGAGAGGGTTCTAGGAGGTGCATTCTGATGAAAATTAGACACCAAGACCTAAATGAAGAGATGGACTAGATGCAAAAAAATAATGCTGAAAGTTTATTAACTGGGACACATTTAGGTGTCTGTTTTGAAACCTAAATGTTTGGATTCCATTGTAGTCATGAAACCCTCCCAAGCACTCCCTGCAGCGTATATGGTCTTGAATGTAGGCTTTAAAGCCTCAGGCTGGTCCTCAAAACTTCTATCTAAATCAACAGAGAAATTCTCACGGGTTAATAGCTACCATTTATTTTTTTGGAAGACACAGAACCTGCAATTCTAGATATTCTTGAAGAATCTTAATTCTCTTTTCTGTGTTTATAAATATTTTAGTTCCTTTGTTCATGGTCTGTAAATAAAAATTTGAGAACAAAACTTTAAATAAAGGGATGCTGTTTGCATAGGGTCTTTAAGCCTCTCAAAATAAAAATATAAAAAAATCCAGAATTCAGAACCTGGAAATTTCTAGGGCCAAACTAGTACATTAAAATTTGTCCAAACAAACTAGTATGTTAAAAAGAGGGAGAAACACAGAAATCTTCAATATATGATGAAATTAATACATCTTTTTCTCTAGCTCTACATTACAAGATCTTTTTTGCAGTCTGAACTTTTGATTTAATCACACAACCATGGTGTTCTAGAAGAGAGAAGCTGGTTTAACTGATAACAGCATTTCTAAAATAGCCAATTTAAATAAAAAGAAATGAGCTTACTAGTTATGACCAAAAGGAGAAGAGGGTACAGTTTAATGCCATCATTACTGAAAATCTTGGCACACAGTATATATCTTGGCAAAAGTACAAATAAAAAATTTGCTATCTCACAGCTTTTTAATTTTTTGTTTGTTAACTGTCAGTAAACAAACCCAAATGAGCACAAATGAGTTGCCAGAATTGCATCTACTTGTCTGTCAACATGGAGTGGAAACCCTTGTACAATGCAAGTTCTTCCATGAGCATTACTCGTCTCACTCTCACAAGGGAAAAAACAGAAAAAAAAATTAAAAGGGACAAATGAACATGAAGTTAAAAGCAGAGACCATCTCTGAAATAAGTGAACGAAGTATTCAAATACCATAATTCTTTCTGGCTCAAATAGTCAAGTTTCTCACCTTTGCAACTAGTTAATAACTAGGTTTAGCTGCAATCCTAATTAGAGGGAATATATCCCTTTTTGTTTCCCATTGTCTCAGGAACAGATGCAATAGCAGTCAGCTTCTTTAACCATAAATCAAAGTCTCTTTGTGGATAACACTTTGGACTTAAAAACTTCCTCTCTTGACTCCTTCTGAATAGGAAACTAAATACTTCTCTGTCTCTTTCCTGCATTTCTTGTGTGCTCAGCTGCAGAATCCCAGCCCCTGTTTCTCCACTGTCAGTATTCAATAGATGCTGCATTTTTGGAAGAAAGACAACCAGAAAGCACATGAATCAGCTTGATAATATATTGTCATTAACCTATCTAGCTTAACAGACATAAGAGAACTATTGAAAACATTAGATCTTTATCTAATGACAATAAATGGTTAAAAGCACCTAGTTTATAAACCATAATTATAATATCCTCTATTATAAATTATGTGCTAGTACTATAACTGGGTATGTTTTTCACCAATATTGCCATTCTGTTGTGCTCAGACAGGGCACACACAGACTGTTCAGGTTTTGCTTGGTGATCAACAGCCACCTGCAACTGCATCCCATCTAATAAGGCCACGACTTACATGCAGGAATGGAGTTTCATCATTTCCACTGGAAATTTATAATCCAAGCTGTTTAACTGGAGACAGGGGTCCATGATGAAAGGCAGCAGCCAAAGTCTGTCAGTTATGGCTGTTGGCAGTCAAGCATATTGCACTATCCTGAAGCTTGGAAAATAAAAACAGACAACTTGCCTAAGATGTTAGTACCTACAAAAGTTAGTTGGCAGTCTTGTTATCTTCTAATGGAACATGATATGGTCTCCTTCATTGCGTTGCACTTTGCCAGCAGTTCCCAGCATGTTGTGAAGACCCAGGCTCTGGTCTGGTGCAGTATTGCACTGGAGACCCACCAGTGTACATAGTATAAGATGTAGGCCACAGAACTGAAACAAAAGGAAAAAAAGCTTAGACATAATCTTTTCCTCTGTATAGTTCACTTTGGAATGGGGAGTAGAGATTAAGATGCAAGGCTGGAAGTGCCTTCATTAAGAAGCAAGTGCTTTTGAGACCCAAATATTACTCTAAGTTTGGATAAAGTAGTCACCCATTGGCAAGCCACTAATGAACGTTAACAGGATGAGGACCAGAATAAATTTTCTGTAGTTTCTTGAAAGGCAAAGACTCCCCAATGGTGCCACAAAACACTGACCTGTAAGTGGATGTTGTGGTTTAGTCCCAGCCAGCATTCAGGCACCACCCAGCCACTCACTCACTTCCCAACTAGCAGGCTTGGGGAGGGAATTGAAAGGGTAAAAGCCAGAGAACTTGTGGGTTAAGATAAAGAGAGTTTAATAGGGAAAGGAAAAGCAGCACACACAAGCAAAGCAAAAGAAGGCTTTTTTTCATTGCTTCCTGCGGGCAGCAGGTGTTCAGCCATCTCCAGAACAGCAGGGCCCCATCAGGTGTAGTGGTTATTTGGGAAGACAAATGCCATCACTCTTTCTTCCTTTCACTTCACTTTACATACTGAACATTATGTCATATGGTCTGGAATACCCCTTTGGGTGTTGGGGTCACCTGTCCTGGCTATGTCCCCTCCCAACCCCTGATGCATGCCCACCTTCCTCACCAGCATGGCAGTACTGAAAGCTGGAAAGGCCCTGGCTCTGTGTGAGCCCTGCTCAGCAATAACAAAACCATCTCTATATTATCATCACTGTCTTCAGCACAAATCCAAAACGCAGCCCTGTACCAGCCACTGCAAAGAAATTTAACTTTACCTCAGCCAAAACCAGCATGGTGGAAGAAGGATTGAGCTCAGAAGTTGGAAAGCATGCCATTTGAAGCTGAGGGGGTGTCTTACCCCCTCCCATAGATATGTCTGCAAGACAGAATTCATTCTAAACTAGCACAGCCTTTTTCTCCCCTTCCTAAAGCCTCATGTCAGTTGTTTAAGCTCCAAAATCCTTATTTCATGGAAAATAAAGTTGTTTCCATTTGCCTAAGTATGTTTATTACTAAAAGTTTTGTTGTACTTTTTCATGGATTTAAATAATAGGATTCAGCATACTTACTGAGGCAAAAAGGGACAGGGTGTGGCTAAGTGGCACAAGCAGGCACACACAATTGTCCCCTCACAGTTGCACAATTTGCATCTCGTACGCATCTCTGCGGCTCTACCACAGAGATTATCTTCAGCGACCAAAATGTACAACTGTTTGCATAGCAACAATATACACAGATTATTTTTAGTTCAAACATGTGGCACTACTCATTGTGCAGCTGCTTTCATGCATTCATGCATTAGGATACAAAACCCTAATTGCAAGAGCCCAAATTAATTGCAAGCAATGAGACATTTTGGACTGAAAACCCCTTTTGGCTACACTGGATTAGAGTTGTTGACTTTTCAAGCTAAAAGAGATATGAATCATGGAAAACATTTCATTCTTAACCCCTCAAAATACCCAATATTCCTAAACTAATGCAAAATACAGTTATGTGTTGGCTTAGAAACTACAACTTCTCTGCCAAAGGTTAATTTAGACTATTCATGCAAGATTAGTTACAAGTTTTTAAAACTGTAAATAAATTCTTGTTCCTAAACAGCACAGGTTTTCAAAGCAGGGAGTATAACCCACAGCCTATAAAAGGAAAAGATTTAAAGCAGAAATGGGACATTTGACTTCTGCATATTTGGAACATTTAATCACACTCTTGGTTATATGGAATAAGTTAGACTGGTGGCTTGTTCTTCAGCTCCTTAGCAAAAGTGCATTTCTTTAATAAGAGCCTTAATGTTTTGTAGGATGATTTAGAATCAAGTCCTGCACCTTTTACAGGCAACTGCAGAACTCCACTTCAGGAGGGAAGAGGTCCGAAGACTGTAAACACTTGAAGGTACAGAGTCTAACTTCTTATTCTGTTTGAACAATGGTGTGCATCTTTCATGTTCATAATACAAGATATTCACGAATGCATAATAGGAGAATTTGAGTCTGATTCTATTAGATAGAGAGCTCTGCAAAACTTAAGCTGGTTTTAGCTGTAAACACAGGAAAAAAGGTTTAGGATATAAAAGTACTATCTCAGGACTTACATAAAGTAATATTTATGAGACCTAGGTCTCAGATAGAACACGCTTAGGCAGATTTGGCTGTAACACTTCAAAACACTAATGCTATTGAATCATGTCATACTGTCCCTTTGATGCAGATAACTACCCACATAAGAACAAACTTCTGTCTTGCATAGTTTTATCTTAGCACACATTTACATTCACTGTCAGTTTAAGCCTATTATTTATGTTGCCAATTACCATATTAAAATAAGCATGTGCAGTGTTGTCCTAATCTGAAGGGGGAAAATAAAGGATAATTCAAGTCACTAAACTCTCATAAAAAGGCATACACAGACCTACCAGAGAACCCTGTGTAATTTCACATCTAATTTTCTTGTTCCCCTTGCAATTCCAAAATTTCTGTGGAGATTTCATGAGAGAGCACAAAATTTTAATCCTACTTAGACTGTAAGCAAATGTGGTTTTAATAGGTTTACCTCTGACTCAAGTGGTCAGAAGCTTATTATTCACAATGTGATGCAAGTTTCAAATTAAGGACAATGTAATAGTTAATATAAATCTTATGTCACTAGAGGAAAATTCTCAGAGCTGAGGATGACAGCATTTTGAGGCATGGGTGAATCAAGGGTTGGTGAGTACACAGGCATTAAAAAACCTATGCTGTCATGCAATCTTTGGGCCAAAGCATTCCTGCTGCTGGGAGCATCCTTTGACTTGAATGATTCTCCAGTCAAAGAGTTTGGCCAGACCTGTGTGTTCCCTCAAAAAGCCAGGCTGCTTGCAGCATTACACATGGCCAGGATCTTGAAGAGTCTCGTGCTGTGTCACAAGCAGTCAGGAACACGTTCTCAGCTTCAGCAGCCCCCCAGGCAGTAACTGTGCTTCCTGCTGGCTCACCCAACCTCACTGCGCAGGAACTGAGCGCTGCTATTTAGTTCAAATGGACAATTTCTCTGGTCTCTCACAGCTGGGCTTTAGTCAGTGATGTCTTCATGAGGACGAAGTCTGAACATTGCCACTGATCAACTCATCGCACAGTGTCCTCCAGGGAGGGGAAAGCTGGTGTTTCCACAGCAGAACTCCAGTCCACAGATTTATCTTCTGTCCAGCTCACAAAGACCTATCCTGCATGACAAAAGCAGCTCAAATGTCTAAAACACCTGGTGGAGAGCCTGATGCCAAGCTACTATTTTCTTGGGAGGGCCTGTCAGTAATGCCTTTTTTTCCTGGGTCCATTTCTCAGTAGGCATTTGTTATTACTCAGTAAATACCAAAAAACAAATAGCTTTCTGACAAGGAGTTCAGTTTAAAGGGTCAACAAATACTCTTTTTTTGTCGTTCCCTCTAACAGCCTTAATTTTTCAACTGACAGCCAAATTAAAAGCTGTCTGGAGAAGAATAAATTTCTGTTCCAGCACTTGTAAATCAGAAATCGGAGTGGATAAGCTATGCATGGCTATAATCAAGAATTCTTAACTTGTCCACTTAGCTTTTTTAGACTATTTGGAGAGAATAAGTGACACTTGTGAATTTCAAAAATCCAAATGCTCGTTTGAAGGTCACATTGATCATGTACCTTGTAGCAGCCTGTGTGTTTCTGGTGTGTTTAAAATGCTGCTGCCTTCCCAGGCATCACCTCTTCCGAGGCACTGCCAGGTAAATGCAGGTGCAACCATCCACACAGTCTTGCCAGATAGCTTTGGCAGAGAAGCTGCTAAAGCTGATGAATCAGGAAGGCTTTCTGTATGGAATGTTCTGAAAGATTTATTCCAGCCACGTGCAAAGATGGAAGGACACACACGAGAGCTCCTACTCACAAACGGTTCCCAGGAACAGAGAGACCCACATGCCCTCTGCACGTAGATATAAAGGTCACAGGACCAATGGAGAAAGAGTAGGGGGGCGGAGAGGGGAGGCAAGAACCAGTGGGGCGACTTCATGGGTGTGGTTAAGGACAGCAGTTTCAGGTAGCAGGGCTAATGTATATCAGGTAGCAAAGGGGATGGGGAGATCAACCCGGACAGGGGAACCCAGGTAAATTTGAAATAGCTGAAGCCAGGCGTCCAGGGGGAAGGCTTTTTCAATCTCTCGAAGTGAGAGGGTACTGGTGGCATAAGCCCACTGACCTCCACAGTACCTCACTGTACTGAACAAGACGAGGTACAAGATGGACTCTTTGAGTTACCCTATGGAAAGTATCAGTCTGTTGAACTTCATCTGGTACTCATATGAAGCAGTTTTGAAGTCTACTGCAAATTACTTAGATAAGGATTTTCTGTGAGGCTGCAATGACCACAGCAACTTATCACACCCAATGCTTTTGTCAAATCAATGAAAGGAGAAGAGGAAAATACTGCATTTCCAGCCTTGACTCCTTACAAACCTTCTTATCCTAGAAAAATGTTCCTTTTTCTAGTGTTGTTTCTATTTCTATATTCTGTAAGCTCTTATTAACATTAGTGAAATTTAGTTTTGAGCTGCCCTCAATGCATACTTATTCACATTTAATAGCACACACTGAAGTTATATTCTGTCTGTTACTTGGTACTGACTGTATAAGCTTTTGGCACAAAACAGAGATAACAAGAGACCTGCTGGTACCCTAATCCATAAAAATACTTTAAAATAAAAAATTATAAAAATCTGCTTTTCTCTTTTTGTATTACAGATATGATGGAACTATTTTACTTGGATGGTATCTCTCCTTTCTCCTCTTACCTAAAAGAGATTGGAGCAGGGGAGGGAGAAAAAAAAAAAAGAAAAAGCTGTTGGACTTTTTCAAGTATTTCTTTACTTTAAAAGTTTTTGATGCATTTAACAACAATTAAGTAGCTGTCCTCACAGTTACCTTGTGAGGTCTACCTTAACCCATACCTACCTGCTATTTATATAGAAACAATTAGCAGTTGTGGTTGTGTGCCTTAGATCCTGCTTTATCCCATGTTAATTTTCCTTGCCTGCTTTCCTTGGGCTATGTAATTTAAGCAATACTTCTTCCTCCCCTCTATAAAAGTGTGAGAGCTTGAATTAGAAGTCCTGTGATAATGTAAGCCATAAAGGAGAAGCAGGGATCACAAGGAGAACTTTACAGGGAAATGATCTGACTTGTCAGCATTTCTTTGGTCCAGGATGTCCTAAAGCACAAGGCATATTAATATACAGGCACAGCTACATCAAATGACATAAAACGTATTAGCAAAAGGAATTTTCATGGCCAATTTTTGTGTAAATGTTGCCTAAGTGTGCAGTAAATAATCAATTCCATGGTTAAATTCGTGTTTTGTGAGTCAGCTAAGGCAGCTCAGGAGAGGACTCATACAGACCATGCTTAGTCACATCTTTTGTAGTAATTATTTTTGCCAACTTTTAACATACTTGCATGATGTTACATAACAATAGTTATTCTGTTATTTGTTTTCTCTCCATTTTTAAGTTAATTTAAGATAAAAGTAGTACAATCTCTAACATTTCTGACTAAAAGACCTGATGATCATTACCCAAATATTAAGAATAGAATAAAATACTTTTCTAAACCTGTGTTATCTACATTTATCATTTTGCTAAACAGCATTCCTCTACAGATCTGCAATGTGCTTTATGACTTAGAAATACTAAGTATTACGTCTCCATGACTGAACCATGTCGAGCAGAATTCAGGTGTGACTGAATTGTGAAGCATAAGGGGAGAGCTCTGAAGCATTTTTTGTACTCCACACAAAATTACTCATATTTCTGTGAGTGGCTAAAGGTGCAAAGCGTCTCAAATAAGCTCTGCTCATACAGCTTCTCTTTCAGTTCTGTGTTCATGTTATATCACTTGACATTTCCTATACATTTACAATCTTCAACCATCGCTTACCCTTCTGTTTTCTTCATTATCCATTTATCTCCAATTAACAGATATCAGGCACAGTTACTAACAAACTCCTTTTCTTTTGGCTACACATCCAGCAGCCAACTGCTATGGCTTTTCTGTTTCACTCCAGATGACAAGTACCTTCTACAGAAAGGAAAGAATGGGATTTGAGAAAAAACCCACTCTCTGCTATGTCCAAATTCAGTGGAAGTAGTTGAAGTTGCAACTCCAGCAGGAAAACCTGTCCCAAGCAAGACTGGGACAGGTAGCTAGGCTCCAGGGAGGGAAGCAGGGGCATGAGCAAACTGACTTCAGAGATTGCAGAGCTTGGATTTAACAAGCTGAAGAAGAGCTGACTACTGGTAATAAACATTTTTGATATATGTATCTCTTACGCAATTTTAAATTTAAATGCAGATTTAGGCATTTTCTTCTACTACCTTCTTTCCAGAAAAATATAATTATGCAGGTTGTGGGGGAATGGACTGGCACATGCAATAATATGCAGAAAAAGGCTTACCTCTTAGGCCCTTACCATGTCTGAGGATCCTCACCCTCAACTGCACACATTGATGCTGGTACATTACGTTACTGAACTGACAAAACCAGACACTGGGATAGTGTATGATGTAACCATAATGTACTCAGATGATGAACAAGGCAGACTTCCCAAATGAAGATGCTGAATCAGACTTGGAAAACCTGACTTTGCCAACTCCTGTTCTGATACAAGGCCTAAAGGTATAAGTTGAAAAACTGTGGGTTTGTGTATTGGTTTAAGGAAATTGCAGCATATGTCCAGAGCTAACTATGCGATAGTACTACAGCCCATCAGTTGTAATCTTCCTTTAAGTTCTTTAATGTTAGTGACACCAAAGAAATGCTCTGCATTTGGGTTTTTGAAAAATGCATAACTTACGCTGTAACATCCTGCGGAAATCTGCATCACCACCATCATTTTCTTCTATTTTCAAAATGTCTGGTAAATTAACTTTCCTTGCTCAAGTTCACAATCTTTAACACTACTAGGGTTATCTTTGTTTATAAGAGAATGGAATCTTGCAGTACTTTACAAAGATATGTAAAAAATATTAGTTTCTCTTATAGGGGCCATATTTCATTTAGAACTTGTCATGCTGCAAATCTGAAGATACGACACAACACACTCAAATCCATCCATAACACCATCTCCTAACCTGATCAGAAATGTCAACACAGCTCCCTCTACCACGACTGTCCTACAAGACTGCAATGGCTGGCAGCTGCTGCTGCATGGAACCTGCATTTCTTACCTTTACAGAACCTTACTGACTCTTTCTTCCATTTCTAGTACTGCAGCTGCTACTTAATAACTTGGGGCTTGGCAAGATGGGGTGATGATTTAGGTAGCCCTCTGCAAGTTTATTCAGTAACAGAACACAGTCTGTGATCCAAAGCAAGGATTTTGCCAGCTCTCATTATTACTAACATTCTGTGCTGTGCTTTATATTATTTTATGGGACCCAAAATATTTAAGTCTTTCACCCCACTAGGCACATTATATGGGGTTTTTTTTCTGAAAAGCAAGCATGAGACTTTTATAATAAGAGAAGATACCTTAAAATATAATCTTCTTCATCCATTGAAAGTTGCCTTAGAAACATAAAAACTTTTCCTTTCCCTTCCCCCCCGCCCCTTTCAGTTTCAGCTTTAGCTGGTCAATACACAGGATTCTGGCGTACACTTCCCAGGTCTAAAAACAGAGGAAAGAAAATGAGTTTGTATTGCCAATCATTCTTCAGGGATTAAAAGCTTTTTTGTCTTTACTGAGACATCAGGTGAGGGGCAATACATTTTTACCATAATTCCAGAAATCTTTACACAATAGACTCCAAGTTTGTTGTCTTTTTCCAAGTGCGCTATGGATGTCAGCTGCTCTCCCTTTACTGCTGAGATTTCTTTCACAAAAAGCTGATTTGCCTGCCCTATTCTTTCATGTCTCATCCTCCTTTTCAAAGACAGGCTTCCTATTAGAGTGACTCACAGAACCACAAAATATGGTCCATCCACTTGAGAGGTGGAATCTTCGACCTTTCAAGCTTGCCCATTTCTTCTCTCAGTTCCAGGGTCTATATAGCTCTTCACAGTCATAAGAAGTGCTTATAGCAGAGACTATTTAAACAGGTCTTTCTACTTATGCTTTTTTTTGTAACTAAATCTAATTGGTTTTCCATTTTGAAAAAACATTTTAACAGCTTCAAAACTGTTGTGAAATCTCCAATGCAGTTTTCTGGTGAAAGACTCTCTAGTCACAGCAGTTCAAAACCTATCTTACAAAATACCATATCATAAACCCTAACTGAACTCTAGTGTCCTGATATATAGCATTATCTTTACTAAAGATCCTTGAAGCACTTATTTTCACTCATGCTGGTGATTCTTCTCAAAGTTAGCAATGGAGAATATGGCAGCAATTCCCCACCAGCTTCAACAGAAAGAGTTCTCAATTCAGGTCAAGAACTAGATCTGAATTTTCCTGTCAGTTACTTGCTGAAGAGTTCATGTTTATATAGATGATGTCTTTCAATATTCATTCACCCCTGCAGTTTACCTTTTGGGAATTACTTGCTTACAAGGTAACATCAGTGGAAATCCAGATTGCAGTAACATGAATAATTCAAAACTTCAAAAGAAGGAAATCTAACATATGCATGCCTTGGCAAGATTCATTAACATTTTCCAATAGAATTGAAGCATGCAATGAATCCACCCTAACATGTCTGTCAGAAGCCTTCAATCAATTTTACCACTTCATCTCTATCAGAATGCACATACAGTTTTCCCTGGCACAGTGCTATTCTTAAACAGATGTCAAGGCTCAGGTCCTCAGTAGGTGCTACCTACTTCTGTCTCATGAGGTCTGAGTCTACCATGCAGGCACCACAGACCTTCAAGGAAGACGAGGGCACTAACAATATGCCATCTAAGCACAGAGGAGCTGATCAGGCACTACTGGTGTCCCATAGTTCAGGACACCTAGAACGTCCTTCAGGCCGTATGTGTGGAAGTTCTGATGAGACTCGTAAGTGAGGTGTGCTCTGTATGTTTTACTGGGATATTCCTCATACCCAGGCACTTCAGAGCCGGAGCCCCCTCAAAGAGAAAGGTAACAAAGGATGTATGCAGCCTGGTGCTTAAGACTTTGGCTGGAATATTACAATGGACACTCATTTCCCTGATTCATACAGATTTAGATTCTCACTGCAGAAGACACATTTACCAAGTTAGACAAATAAAATAAATGCTTTTGGACCTGCAAACTGGCTAAATTAGCACTGTTATATTCAGAGACACAGAAACAGGAAAGCCAGGGGAATATGCAGAGGAAAGTGATCCCTCTTTCACCAGTTGCGTGGCCTTAAGAATTCCTTTAGTACCTGTGTTCTTATATAACTGTAAACAGCATCCTTTTATGTAAAAACGGTTGTAAAACCTTCTTCCTCTCTCTTCCCACCCTGCCTCAATTTTTGCACTGCTTGATACTGAGTGCCTGATGTCCAAAAGACCTGACATTAATATAACTTCTTTGTGTATGTGTTTGGCCCTACAGGGTCCTTTAAGCAGGAAAATCCTGCATCCTCATCAAACCTTACAGACCAATTCTTTAGACTGCCTACAAAATATGCTCCAGTGCCCTCAAGGTGAAGGATGAGTTATCAACATTGTTCCTATGGGATGTGGTCTTTATTTAATGCTGCAGCAATATGGTTCTACTGATTTCAGTGCTCTACTTACCCCTAGTACAGCAGAGCTGACTCTCTTTATCAGAGCTATCAGACTAAAGCAAGCACAGACCATATACTTGGGTGTATCCAAGTATTTGCCAAATCCTGTTGACATAATTCTACGCACATGAAATTGAGCCATGGACTCTCACATTGTCATTTTATATAAAACCATTTCTACAGAGAACATAACAGAAGCAAAATCAGAATGGTTTTACATGGACATAAGTTTGGAGCTACTGCTAGATCTCTACAAAACTTGAATTCAAAACTTACAAGATTAAAAACTTTTTACCCTAGAAATTATCTTCCTTCCCTTCAAGAAATGAGGGCAGTTTTTTAGTTGGGCTGTTTGGAACAGCTTGTCTAAAAAGCTTTTTCCAGTTTTCCTAGAAACCTAACCATGCAGTTGGTCAGATCTCCTCTAGATAAAAGGTCTAACTTTTCTAAGGATGAGGGAAGACAAACAGTTCTGGTGCAGTAACTCCCCAGATAATGCCAGTTTTAAAGCAGTTTAAAAAGCAAAACTATTTACTACAGTCACCCCCTCTGCACTCCTTGGTTCTTTGCCAGCAACAGGTCAACATAGCTACCTCATCATCTACCAGAAACTCAGTTTCTTTCTGTTCTTTCTCCTCCATTTAATAAAATAAAATTTAAACAAACCAAGAAACAAACAACCCCCTGCCCCCCAAAACAGGGTTTTTCTGCTCATTTTGATAGTGCGAGGTCTACTTTCTGTGGTGGTATAATAACAAGGGAAGATGCAAAGCTTAGCTGTTTGTGTATTTAGTTTTGTTTCAATAGAAACATTTGTAAACATTTCTTTCCCAGCGACCTCACGCTGTTTCAAAAAAGACACAGTTCTAAAGTCATCTTCCTAATCTGACAAAAGGTTTAGGGTCACCCCAAAAAAATGGACATTCAGTGTTTTTAACACTCATCTTTACCTCAAGCTGTTTGCCATGACTGTGGTCTTTTTTAACAGCTTCACTGCAGAATATAATTATTAAAGGAATGCTCACAATAAACCAGAGTTCTTAGCCTGAACTGTAACTGATGCCCGAAGCATGCCATGAAGAAGAGAACTGCAAGATAGGAAGAAATACAAGTCAAAATCTAATATAAATGCTAATGTACTTATGTACTAAAAACCTAGCAAAAACTGAAATAAAAGATGTGCCTTCATTTCTAGACCAGAAGTCCAAATAGTTGCTTATTGCTTTTTCATGTGAAATGGCCTTAGAAAATAAAAAAGTATTTTACTCCCTATGCCCTGTATCTCTTCATTTATATAATTAACTTATATATTAGACTGAGGTGATGCATGCAAAATTTTTAAAGCCTAATATTTTCCAGAATATTAGTTGTGTGTAATTTAACTGTCAAAAAACCAGAATCAGGACATGTTATGTGTGTACTTTTGGCAGCTTAGCCATCTAAGAGCTAAAAAAAAAAAAAAAAAAGAAGAACCTGGTAAGTACATGAGAGAATGGAACAAATTATGATTGTTTGTTCAAGGTAAGAATTTTAAAATCAGCTCCATTTTTTAAAATAGTCATTTAAATATGCAATATCCAATCTGGAAGGCAAAAAGTTCTCAAAGAGCTAAATAAGCAGACAACTAAGCAGACAACTGTTTAGGAACAGTCAGGAAATCTATTTTAGCTAAACCAAAGCAAACAATTTTAGTCTGCTTTCTCCATTAAAATCCTTCAGACCACCATTTTCTCTCTTTTTTATTTCCATTAAAATTATCTTTATTTCACTTTCCTTCAGTTCAAATAAAACATTACCAAAGAAAATTTATGATTTTCTGTAGGTTTTATAGACTGTGAAGAAATCCTAAGTTATTCTCCTGAGGAGGAATTTTTTCAAAACTAAACAGTAGATAATCCTTTCCAGGTTCATATTTTGCTAATTCTTGACAAAACCAGATAAAATTAATAATGCTAAGATGAAAGAAGGAGATAAATTTTGTTTTCTTTTCATACATCATGCATAAAATCATGTATTACACAAATGTGTACAGTCACAGCTCCTTTGATACAGTTGGATCTATAAAGTTCAAGAGCTCTGAATTCTTCTCTGTCAGGGCAGAGTGGGCTGGGAGCTGCAGTAACCATTACCCTGGATAATTTTTTGAGTGTTAAAAGTCAACAAAACTAAAAAATCCACCACAAATCAGAAAAAGAAGGAAAAATCATAGATACTGTACTGCATAGGCCTACAGACCTACTGCATAGGGCTACAAAATATTTATGAGGGAGTGCTAACCTTATTATACAAGTCCTTTCCAAAGTATGTACACTACTCTTGGGTCCAGCATTTATCTTAAAAGCAGAAAAATGTACAGTAAATTATGGCAGACCTACAATTTGGCTACAGAGAAGCCCAAATAGTGACTTTTCCTTCTTGGATACACCTGAAAGAAAGACCCAGCAGTAGCTGCCACCTTAAAGTGTGTGCATTTCAGGTAATCATTATGCAGCTGCTTGAACTTCTACAGAGGAAAATCAAATTGTGCTGCTGGCAGAATTCCTGTGTCAGGTGCAGATTCTCTGCATCCAAAGCCAGGCTCAGCTTTTTATTGGCTTGACTCTTATGCCTAGCACTGCTATGAATACTTCTTTTTAACTAATATAGCAGCTCCTGCTGCTCTGCCCTCTCACAGAAACATACCTTCTTCCCTCTTATAGTGATATAAATCTTGGGGGCCCCAAATCCTAGTGGATGCACAGCCTCATATTCTCCCCTCATTACTGTGGGAGTGCTGTAGTAATTCATCTAAAGGCAGAAATTAATGCACTGCTCATAGTGACAACAGAAATTACTCTGGCAGTCAAGGGAAAATTGAAATATAATGCACACACGGCAAAGGCAGAGGGAAGATGGCACAGTCTCAGTTTGCAATTATAGAATTATTTTCAGCTATTTTCTCAAGAAAATATACAGTATGCACAGACCATGCAGCAAGGAGTGGTGTATACAGTGAGAGTTACATGCAAACAGCAGAGAGATGAGATACAGGTCTGTAAGATTCCTACCTGTAATCCATTTTGTTCTTTAACACATATTTTGAAAATTCAATCTGACTCTTTACCTGCGACTCAGACTGCACAGAGATATTAAAACAATGTCCTGGTAGTACAAATACTTGATACTTACCAATAATTTAAACAAAAAAATATCTTGTGTGATTGTGGGAGGCAGGGCAGTCCACTATGGGGAGACAGTGCTAAGCCCCTTGATAAGGGAAAAGAGCTCTCCTTCCCAAGATTCCTTGCAGTCCTCCATGTTTTCGGGATTCTCGGCACTACAGTTCCCAGAGGGTATTGCGCTGCCCTGGTGTCCCCTGGGATGGGTCACCCCCGGTCACAAGGGACCCTAAGGTTTTAAAAAGGCATGGCATGTATCCATCAGTGTCTTTCTCCACATGGCTGTTACCAGCAAGCAGCAATAAACATCTAAGAAGCTTTGCCAAGGAAGACCCTTCTTTGCTATCGCCAGTAGGCTACATCTAAGGTAGCTGGGAGACCATGGGGATGGCGAAGGGATAAGCTGAGAGCAGTGTGGGTGGTAGAAGCTGTAAGGTAGCATTAGGACCCTGCAACTGCTACACAGAGCCTCTGCTGCTAGGCAGTGACGGACGCCATGAGATCAAGACCGTGGGAATTCAAAACACTCCACTACTACGCGTGAAAGCTCTGTCTCGCCCCACCGTGGGAGCCCCAGCCCCTGCAGCCCCTGCAACCCCCCACCTTCTCAGGAGACCATCAAAACCCTCAGATCACAGATATAAGCCCACCGATATATGTGATTACAGAAAGTCAATTTAATATAAGGCACATAGGACATAAAACCCCCACAAAACTAATAAACCTTTCTAGTTATGACTCATTCATCAGCTTTGCCAGAGCACTTGTTTGTGTTTCTAGTGTCACCAGTGATGACTATTAAATAAACTTCAAAACAGGATTTATTTAATCTGATATGACTTGATTGAAAACATGGGTGTTTAAGATTTTTTTTCCTCTTCCTCTATCAGGTGGAACAGAACAAGCTGCCGATAAGCAGGGCAATCAGAAGTGCTGTAACACTACAACCAAGAGATTTACCATCTCACTTTGAAGGATGAAGCATTCAATTATATTGGTGGGCTATAAGGACAGAGTTGGTACTCCAGTTGTCAGAATGGTCTAGAGAAGGTGCTTGTTAAAGAAGTAGCTTGGAGATGAGTGCCTTACTCCCTTTGGACTATGATAAATGCAGCCTTAGAAGTGATGTAAACCTTAGATAAGTGATCAGCTGCAGTCTAGAAGGCTTATGTGACAGTCCAATGCCTGTACCAAGAAGAAATAAATCATAATTGTCCCTTCTGGAACTCAGGCTTATCTGTAAGGCAATAGTCTAGAAAAATAATAGTCTGGCTAAAGCTGAGAGTTGAAAACAAATAAACAAACAAACAAATAAATCCTCAAAAAATCTTTCCTTGTTTTTCAATTCAGATGTGAAAAAACATTTTATTTTTCTTCCCATTTATATTTTTAATGCCAAATATATTTCTGATCACCACAGATGTGTCATACATAGATGTATTTATGAACGCCCATACCTGCATGTCCAGCTTCACAAAGGAACATCTTCTGGGTAACAAGTATTTTCTTAGATCTCTCTAAAAGTTTTCTAACTGTGCATTATTTACCTTTATTTTTTGGTTTTGGTTGGTTTTGGTTGGTTTTGGTTGGTGGGTTTGGATTTTTTTTATTATCTCATCCAGTAAAATAGAATTCTGTGTACTCTAAAGAAGTCTTACGTATGGGAATTGGGAAAAGAATAAACTATTCATTAGCAATTGTAAACATATACAAGGTATTACAAAGTCAGTTAAACCTAGGGTATTAAATTAAAAAATCAGGCTAAGTTTTTTTGATAATATCCCATGATCTTTCACTTTGTGTACTGAACTGCAAAGCTGTTATGATGTTTTTCAGTCATGTAATTCAATCTCATGCATTGCAAGTGCTTTGTCTTCAATTTTGCTATCAGCAAGCAGAGGTACAGTTTGTGCCCAAACATTCCTTCCTCTCAACCTCCCCACTTCTTTTGTTTGTTCCTCCATTTCAAAAGCTCAAGTTATTCCCAGGGTTACATTAGGAAAGAGGGATACCTACCTAAAATTGGTACCAGTTATTTATTCACAGAACAGTCTGAAGTCTTTTTTGGAATATAAGCTGTTTCCACCTCTTTAGAAATGCTAATGTCCCATGGCTGGATGAGCCATGGTCATCTGCTGTCCTCAAACAGATGTTTCACCAAGTTCTAAATAAATGATTAGCCCACAGAGATATAAAATGCTCTTTCCTGCATGCCACAGCAGTGTTCAAATTTCAGGGTGAAGACTTTCCACACAATTAATCATGTATTTCATGTGAGCATGCACGCTGAATCATATTTTATACAAGTTTATGAACTGGATCAATGCACACAGCTTACTTACTACAGGATCTTGAGTGACCTTTTGAATTCAGTCACTGAGGGGCAAGTTGGTCTTTGAAGGAAAAGTTACAAGTGACTTTTTGGAATAATGGTCTAAGCATGAAATCCTACAATAAAAGCATATCTTAACCTTTTCCCTTTCCTGCCCATTGAAAAAAAATCAGAAAATATCAGAGTGAGATAAGGCTTATCGATATTTCTAAGCAAGAGGGAAACTGAAATTAGCAGGAAATATTGGGAGTTAATTGGGTGTATAGTAGAAACTTGGTAGTCATAATTCTCCTTATCACACTAACTATAGTTATGCTCCTAGACTTTTATCTGTTCATTGAGAAAGCAGTAAATGATGAAATAGGCTTGGTTCTTAATAAATATTCATAACCTCAGGGCACCGAACAGTACAGGCAGAATCCTGTGCTGATCATCCCTTCAGGTCCTGGGATATGGGACCCAGAATACAGAGTGAGCAGGGAGAGTTTATTTTAATTCCTCTGCAGTACTAAATTTTGCTTTTGAAACAATGTAAAGAGTTACAAGAATCAAAAATTACTACTGCTTTTATGTCAAAAACTGTAGAATCTGATTTTAAGCAGAAGAGTTTGTGGGGTTTGGCCCTGTCTGGAAGTGCTGAATAAGGCAGCTGCTTGCCCTCTTCTGAAAAAATATCATGATAGGTCTGTGGCAACTATGCAAGATTTCAAACATCATCAATAAATTTTCATGTTCATTTGCTGGTTTTCTCTCTTACTCTTCTAGGCCACAAATTGCTTATGCCATTTTCTGACCTGTTCAGGAGCAACTAGAATGAAAAAAATCTGCTTTTTAATTTTCTCATACTCTTATTTCTCACTGAGTTCAATGTCTACATTCTAATTATAAAATAAAGACAGGCCAATAATTTGTTCCCTCTTGGTGAACATTAAAGGATTAGAGTTTCTGATTTTAGCTGTTTTCTACAATAGAAGTCTTTCTCATTATCTGAGAAGATATACTGGCTGCTGGTTTAAATGAACTGAAAAAATACTATTAAAAAACAGAAGTCATGAATAAGATTATACTGAGATATGCTTTTAAGACAAGTTAGAGAAAGAATGAGAGTTTCAACATGTTCCTGCAAATATTTTGGCCCATGTAAGTAATAAATATATTCTAATTGGAAAGTAAATTGCTTAATGTTCACCTTCCTGATAGCATTTTTGTGTTAAACTACATCAGGATTCACCTTTAAAGAATCTTTCATAATCTGAGGCATATTGGGTTGAGCTAATCCTTGCATATGTGCTCTATTTCCTACACTACTGAGGAAGAAAAATCAAAATCTGTCACATCATACCAATATTGGATCACTTCCTGCTAACATTGTCCTTGTAAAAGAACCCATTCCATCAATGCAAATAAAAAATATAAGGGAAAAAGGTTAATTAGTATTCTACTACGTTGCATCAGTTTACCCTTCGTATCTCTCATCTCAAAGAGATTTTAACTGCTGGTTAGGAAGGCAATTGGAAACATCTAACACCCTTCACAGCTGTATGTTTATTGCATTCTCCAAACCTAGTCCTGTGAACAATTCTGTTCTCCCAAACATTTGGAAATAAAAAAAAAAAAAAAGATATTTTTTGTTCCTAATGGGACCAGGTGGTAAAAAAGAATAGGAAACAAAGTCATTAAGCAAAAAAAGCAGCAATAGTTTTGGCAAGTATATCAGATGAATAATTAAGTGCACTCTTTGTTCAACAGTGCAAAGAGAAGTTAATTCCTGAAAGTTTTTGCTAGGAGGCATTGTGTGGTATCTCCAAATTATGTGGGATGAGGGTGGGGGCTGGGAAATGGAAGTGATCCAAAGAGTTAGGGATTAGATTCCTGAGAGATTGCAAGAGTCATCTAGGGTTAATAAAATGAACAAAGTGAGGGAAAACATTGTCTGTAATGAAGTCTATTGATTATGAAACTGCCTCCAAAGGGAGCAGTGTTTGCCTTTTAAGAACACAACCAATGAAAGCACTAAAGACAGCTTGTAAAACGACACAGCTGAACTAACAGAGAATGGTACTTGACCTGGGAAGAGTTTTAGCTTTTTAAAAAATTTTTGTGCATAGAATGATGTTTGTGCATGAGCACAAAATGTAATCAATGTTATTACCTGTGCCTACACAAGTGTCAATGCCCTTCTCTGCAGGTGCCAGCTGGTACTGTGGGCTGCAGGAACAAGCTGCCCATCCCACCAATTAAATGTTTGCAGTAACTACAGACAAATTCAGTGTTCCAGATCTGGTTTAGTGCACTGAAATGAGGACTACTGTATAAAGCTGTATTTTACTCTGAGAGTCGTAAATCGCTAAACTCCAGACTCCCTGTAACAGAAATTGTCATATCATAGGTCTCTTCAACCAGTCACACAAATTATATCACCTATAGAAAAAAAAATCAAGTCTGCACTGACTGGGGGATGCTTCAACTTTCATCTAAACCAAACCTGGTTTTATTCCAATATACTCATAGAAGTTTAATCTGCAGAATTATCTATTTAGTTCCCAGCAAAGAAACAAAATAAGTTTTTGCCCTCATTGGGGAGTTACAAAAATTAATTGTAAAAGACAGCTATGTGGGTTTCTATTCTATGTTACTGAAACACATACATAGGAAGTCAAAGCATGCATCATGCTGTTTGAAAATTTAATAACTTTCTAGAGATAAAGGGTAGTAATTCTGTTCCCTCCCTGCAGCTACCCTCTCCCCCAACAAGAATCTTTAAGTCTACCCACTCCTTGACCTTTATTTTCCCAAAACATTGATTTGGGGGACACTTAGAATTTCAACAGTCTTATGATAACTACAACAGAAGAAGTGTGTTATACACATGCAAATTAGGTGGAAGAAAGTAACACCTAGCTTCTTATTGTTTTAACAAAACAATCAATGATGTTGAAGAACACATTTTATCTCAGTCACAAGTGATCACAGCAATGAAAACAAACAAACACAACAAAACCAAACAAAAACTAAACAAATTAGACATGGGTGGTTCCAACCGAAGTCTCAGAGAACTTCCCAAAATGGCAGTGCATACTAAAAACTACAGGCCCTCATTCTTTCCTAATATTTCAGTGGTGACTTTAATAAAAAAACCCCAAAAGGTCCAATAAATAAGTCTTGATCAACCCTATTTAATTGTGTATTTGGTTTGCTATTTTCAGTGTCAGAAACTGCAGCTACCTTTCAATGTAAGGTTTTGATGAAGTTCTCCTTTTCACACTCACCCTCATATATATTATCTTACTGATTTGTAATGAAATTTAAAAACCAGTGCTGCTTTGTACCTAAAGTTCAAAAATCAGCAGTCTGCTAAAACAGTGTGGAGAAAACATCTGGTTCTGGAATTAGATTTAGGTCCTCCACACCTCAGACACATAAATTGTGACAATTTGCAACTACAGCCTCTAAACTCAAGTCATACCTAATTAAAACATTTGGTAAGAAGACATGGTATTTCTTTGTAGACTTCTAGAACACAATTTAAAAAATGTTCCAGGCCATATTTCCAAAGTATTATAGATGACCTTGTGGATGTGCCATGATTGTTGCAAAAACTGTCAAAGCTGAGAGAATTTGTAGGATTTTTTACAGATATTTGAGAAAAGTCAGTCAGTGAAACTGTTAATATGAAACTCGATGCTTGTAAATATAATGAACCAGAGTAATTATTCCAACAGAGACAGAAAAAGTGGTGGTACAATGTGGCAGTGGATCAGGCAG
>VYZT01056391.1:0-32137 GCA_013400735.1 Pomatostomus ruficeps | reverse complement strand
CAGCTGTGGCAACAGGAAGCTGCCGTGGGAAATGTTCCACCTGGCTCCTGGTGAAACACTCAGAGTTGTAAAGTTGGTTCTGCTGCTTGTTTGGAATGAAATAGAGGTCGTTGCCTTAAATCCACATCAAATCTGATAGACAGGAGTCAGATGAGTCCTTGGAATCTCAGTATGGACAAAGGTTTGACTTAGCAATTTTTAGACTTAGCAGTCTTTTGGTTTTTTGCTCCAGAATTATAATGAAGAAGGCAAAGGAATTTTGCCTTCTTCATTATAATTAAAAATATGTGAATTATAATTTTATTATAATTCACATATTTTTAATCCTGGATCGGTTGCATATCAATCACATTTCAAGCTGTTATTTACAGGAGGTTTCCTGACTCTGACAGCAGCTCAGGGCTCAGCTGTTAATGCCCAGTTCTGACCCAGGCACAGCCAGCCCCTCGTGCTCATCCCGGGGATTTATTTGGGAGAGCTCCGACATGTGGTCCACTAGATCATCCCTACAGGCTCGTTGAGGCCGGGAAGTGGCCATTTACTCACTTTTATCCACCCCTAAACTTCTCTGCTGGGCGCTGCAGGCCTGGCAGTGCGCAGGGATAAAAGCTAAAGAAGCAAACTCGGTTTAATCTTTACCCTTCACTCTCGCTGTGACTCCTCCGGTTCTGAGGGAAAGTTCCTCTCCTTGCTCTCCCTGCAGCTGCACTTTGCAGCTCTCTGCTGAGGGACACATCACCCGGGATGCAGATGGCACTGGGATCCTGATCAAAGCTTTTCCTGGGATTCACATCTCTGTGAAACCTCCTAATTACATTTAATCCTTATACTATCAGTTTGGGCCCAAATGTTTTGGCTTTCCTAATGCCTGACACCGAAAGTTTGGCTTTCTCCTTCCTTTCAGAAATGCCATGTCTCTCAAATACAGAACCTTTTTCCTTCTCCCTTCTAAATTTGGGGCCTTGTTTAGAGGTTTTGGTTACAAGGACCCAAGGAGCAGCGTGACTTCCTCAAGTGATGGAAGAAACAACAGGAGGCAAAACTGACCCAACAAATCCGAGCCTGCAAATTCTGTGGCTGTGTCCTCACATATGTAAAGAAGAAAGGCAGCTCTGACAAGGTCTGGCCTCAGAAAGCTCCCAATGAGCAAATCAAAATGTTGGTTTTTTTTACTTAATCTGCCATTTTTGTCCTGTCTAGCTGTTAAACTTCTCCAGCTTTAAGATGGAAGCCGATTTCTTTCTTCTGTCCCACCTATCCTCAGACGTGATGGAATTTTCCATCTGCCCTCACCTCAACCATGATTTTTCGAACTGTACTGAAGCTTTACCCTTATTGCCTCAAAGAATGGGAAAACCTTTCACATTCCTTACTGCCCATGGATTCCCAAACTTTGTTGTATCCATATTTCCTCTTCTCTTCTCTTCTCTTCTCTTCTCTTCTCTTCTCTTCTCTTCTCTTCTCTTCTCTTCTCTTCTCTTCTCTTCTCTTCTCTTCTCTTCTCTTCTCTTCTCTTCTCTTCTCTTCTCTTCTCTTCTCTTCTCTTCTCTTCTCTTTTCTCTTCTCTTCTCTCCCTCTCCTCTCCCTGACCTGTGCCCAGAGTATTTTTCTCTCCCGTTTGGGTGATTAGAAAGTTCAGAGGTAATTTCACAAACTTCCATCCAACTGGCTCAAGGTTGCTAAATGTCCACCCACCCGCTGTGATTTAGCATAATAATCAGATTAAATGTGTTCTATACTGAAAAATTACCAAGCATTTCTTGCATTCGGCTCCCCAGGGCTTTTATATTTTATTAAAAAAAAACCTTCACAGTTTTATTTAAGAAAAGAAAGAAACGACCTACAGATTTGTCCTAATAATTGTTTTATATTTTACGCAGGTTTTTTTCTGTAGTTAACCTTCTGCTATGCACATTAAAAAAAAGTTCAGGGAAAACTTCGTTAGTGATGGTGGCATCACAATGCTTTGAGTGTTCATTTGCTGCATTTCCTGGAGGAGAAATTCTTATTTACAGGGTGGGACACTTTTCTGAGGAGTAATAAATGTGAAGGAGTAATGAGGTTCTGGACCATACTTGACTTTTGATATATAAAATATAAACTGACCTTGGTTTGGGGCGTCTTGTACAGAACATTTCCCAATTTGCTGATTTCCCCCACCTATAATAAACACTTTTCGAGCTTTGGGTAGTTTTGCATGAACTTAGCAATTGATTCAAAGTCAAACAAAAGGAGATGCACGTGGAGATAAAAAAATTAAATTTTTATTAGGTTCAGCTGCATCGATGCTGATCTATTCCCCACTTCATCTTTCTTTCAACCGGAATTAAAAAACGCCGCCGTTCTTGGCTAATTTTATTATTTTATAACTCACTTCAAAAATTTATATCAACTTCAGGCGCTCAGCATTTTTTTGCGAATGTTGACCCGTGACTGGTCAATTGAAATTGCGACAAGGTCAGCTCTGCCCCCATAATTCACATAATTAAATGCCTCATAAAACGTGAGAATCCACGCGCCAGGAAGTGCAGAGGGGACAGGAGCTTCTGCAGCTCTTGGCAAAGCAATAAAAACCTTGCAGTGTTTTCCTGTGAAGGGGCAAGAACCAAACCTTGCCAGCCAATAGCCTGACTTGATTTTAAAGATTTTAAAGAACGTTCCAGCTGCTCTATAGGGAAGGCATTTTCTGCCTGTATTATAAACATTAGAAACTGGATAAATAACGTTTATTATTTCTCCTGAGCTGGGGTTTCTGCAGGATAATCTCTGCCTGGATCTCCCCTGCTCAGTGACAGCGAAGAGAAACTGGGACTAAAAGCAAAAATGTGTTTTGGGGAAACAAAAGCTCCCCAAGCTGCTCTGTGGGGTTTGCAGAATTCCGGCAGCATTTGTTTTATCAACACCTTTGCGCTTGGGTGGCTCCTCAGACCATGCTGGAATCATCTTGAACTGTTGATTTTCTGCCTGCAATTAAAACTGGTTTACGAATTAAGACAGGGAGGGGTTTTTTTGGCAAAAACTGTTCTGAAACTCTATTAAATCACGACCTGGAGAGAGAATGTTGCAGGTTTTATTAATGCATTACCCGTGTCCAAATGACAGAGTGCCATCTCCACTGACAGCCTGGATTAATTTGGGTTTTGCTGAGCTGATGCTGCTTTATTTGGGATTATTTGGGGCCTCCTTTGCTCCCCAAGGATAAGGGAGTAGCTCTAAGGACATTTTTTGCTCTGTGATGCCCTGCAGTTGCTACAGCACAAAATAAACCCCCCAAAATCCACAAAATCCCGCCTCAGATGAATGATTTCGTCTCTGTCTGTTGGTGATCATGTTTGTGCTTGGCTGTAGGTTGGAATTACATTTTCTTTCATGGGAGGCACCAATAATTAATTTATATTTGCAAAGATCTTGACCTGACAAAGCCCAGAAGTCCCACATTGATCAGCAGGATTTAGGGGTGTGTGACCCCTCCTGCGGAGCTGCAGCCAGAATTTTGAGTGCTCAGTGGGGCCAAGTCTCTTTTGTGAGCTGTTAAATAGGAAAATTTCTGTGAGGAAATGTCCCTCAATAACTTAGAATTATTTACATTTCACAGTTGCTCCCGTGTAAGGGAAATGGGATTATTTTGCTTTGCTCTAAGGCTGAACAGGCTGTGGTGCAGCTTTGGAGCCTTGGACAAAGCCCGGAACTCGAGTGGGAAGGGTGCAAATGACACATTAGAGCGGTGTGTCGTAAAATGGAGTTAAAAATGGATCCATTTTAAGGGGGAAAAAAAAAAATGAAAGACCAATAGTCATAATGGCATTACTGTAATAGCAGCCAGAGCAGAGAGTGCAGAGATTCCCCAGTTTCAGCAGAAAGTGCTCCCTAATTTAAAATACTGATATTTACACACACAGACTTTTTACAGCTTCAAAATTTTAGGATTTAGAACAATCCAATGCTGCTGCTATCACCTAGAACCCTATGGAAAAAGTTTTCCTCCAAGCTTTACTTCTATCAGTACAAATTACACAACTGGAATTAGAATATATGGTTTTTCAGGCTGAAGTCTGGGTTCCCTCTGGGCGAGTGGATGTTTCTCCCTCCTGGTTTTCCAGGATCTGAGAGTTGTGTTCTCCTTCCAGGCCATGAAAGGGAAGAGGAGAGAGCAGGAGCGCTCACCCTGTCCAAGGGGTCAGACAGACTGGCACCTGCTTCTTGGTCCAACAGCACTTTCTGTTTGTAAAGAACAGAAAAAAGCAACAAACCAAGGGCATCAGCTGCTGTGTGAAATCAATCTCCCTGTCTGCTGCAGGACTTTGTAACGAGGGAGGGAAAAACCTCTCCTGAGAGATGCTCCTGGGTGTGCTCAGCGTCCTCCTTGGCTCTTCTTTCAGCACTGCACCAGATCCTGAATGGACTCCAAAATATTGGCTGTGACCAGGACGTGCAGGGTGTTAATGATGGAGTCACTGCTAAGTCACTCACACACCCTGAGGAATTATTCCAGCCTGAAGCTTCCCTGACTGTCTCCAGGGGCTGTTTATTGACTTTTTATTTCCATACTCATTTTGAGAGGATAGCTGAGAGGTGGAGGTGTGATTCTAGCTTGCTGGGACACGGAAAATCCTCCACAAGGTGTCCATTTCCAATGATTCCCTTTGTTAATCTGTTGAATAATGCAATATCTTCTTCAGCAAGAGCAGGAGGAATCTCAGTGACAAAGCCAAGCTGGGCTCAGAGTTCTGAGCTGGGTCTTTAATATGAGGAAATTAAAGCCCTCCAGGTTAGCTCAAGCTTCAGGAATCTCTCAGAACCCCGGAGTGGGGTCTCATTAACACAGCTGCTTAAAATAATTCGGGATCTGCTTAAAATAATTAAGGATCTCATCTTCTGTCAGTTCTTCCGGGGAACTTTTCAGCCTCTTTCTTCTCTGGAATGCACGAGGCTTAAGGAACACGAACCTTAGCAGGGAGAAGTCGGGAGAAGGGGAAAGGCAGGGAGATTAGTGCTGCCTGATTTTAGTCATGTATGTTAGGAGCTTAGAGGAATTAATCTTCTCATGTGATAAAGAGAGAGCAGAGCTCTGAAGTGACGCTCGGAAATCCTTGATACAGGAACCTCCCTCTCTGCCAGGGAACTGGAATCCAGCTTTGGGAATTTAGAGATGTAAAATTCCACCCAACCTGCACAAGGCCACACGCAGAATCCATGGCCAGCAGGCACCTGAGGCGTTTCTTACCTGGGATCAATTCCCCTGGTGATTTTTGCACTCTGGATAGAATAATCTTTATTTTGGGTCTCAGCTGGGATGCTGCTCACACAGGCAGAGGGAATACCGATGTTGTACCCATGTTTGTGCTGTGATTCCCCTCGGAACTTTATGGATGTAGCAAAATGCAATTTATCAAACACAAATCGCATTTTCCATCTCGATATTTACAAAAATGAGGCAGCCCGATCACTTGTGATCCCGTGGGTGATTGTTTAGAATTTTAACTCAGCTTCCTCCCTGCCATTTTCCTACCCAGTTATTCTTTTGCTTAAATAGCCAAGTTTGGTTTATGGCTGTGTATTTCTGGAAGGAAAAAAATCTGCAGGGCTTGAAATTGTCTGGATTGTTCCTCTAAAGAGTTTGAGAACAGAAGTGCAAACACCTCGCTCCTCTGCCGCTTCTGCCCAGCCGGCTTTAAATTTTCCCTTTAAATTTACCCTCGGTCTCACACCACTCAGTTCACATTTCTCAAGCTGCTGCAACATTTTCAGCCTCTCAATAATGTTTGTATTAATTTCCTCACACGGAAAATAAGTAATGACTCGCATTCTTCACAATGGGATCCAAATTAAGCGGCCACGCTGCATCTCCTCTTGCTGGTTATTTCAGGAGGGCTGATCTACGGCGTGGGTGACCTTTTCCAAATTTGGGCCCATCTGGCATTTTCAAATGGAATTGAGTATTGATCTCCACACTGTTAATTTATCGTTTAATTAAGAAATCATCGTGCTGTGATGTGCTTTGATTGCACATCCTTTTCCACATCAGCCAATTAACGCGGAGAGCCATCACAAAACCATAATGTTTTATTATTATTTTATTTTTAATGGAGCTTCCCAGAAATGGAGGTCTCCTCTTGTGGACTAATGGTTGGGAGTGCACTTTAGCATAAAGGAGCTGCTGGAGAAGATAAATTTTGATTTTATATTGTTGGGGTAGGACCAAAGTGCTGCTTCCTGCCCTGGATGGGGCTTTTCTGGAACTCCTCTGTGCATCCCAGAAGAGTTTCTGGAACTCCTCAGAGCATCCCAGGAACTCCTCTGTGCATCCCAGGAATGTTCCAGGAACTCCTCTGTGCATCCCAGGAGTGTTCCTGGAACTCCTCTGTGCATCCCAGGAGAGCTTCTGGAACTCCTCAGAGCATCCCAGGAACTCCTCTGTGCATCCCAGGAGAGTTTCTGGAACTCCTCAGAGCATCCCAGGAACTCCTCTGTGCATCCCAGGAGAGTTTCTGGAACTCCTCAGAGCATCCCAGGAACTCCTCTGTGCATCCCAGGAGAGTTTCTGGAATTCCTCTGAGCATCCCAGGAGTTCTTAGGAATTTTTATTTTTAATTGTTTGAACCGAGGTCTCATTGAAGTGTTGTCTTCTGCCTCCTCAGCCCCTGCTTAATGCTCCACCTAAAACCTGCTGTGAATGGAGATTGAAATGAAAAATCCTCGTTGGGATACTCAAGCCAAGGATTTCTCTTACCATCAGATCTTTGGGATACACTGAACCTCCAAAGCTGCTGCTGGACTCCTGCCTTCCCAAAGCCCTGCTCTTCCCACCATTCCTCACCTGCCCAGTTCCTCCCCTCACTTAAATTTATCTCCCAGCCCCAAGAGTGCTGAAAGCCCCTGGGGATGGAGTTTCCCCTGAGACCCATCACTTTTCGTGCTCTGGAGGAGTGCAAGTTGCTGTCACTCTCAATTGAGGGCTCATTCCTTAACAGTAGAACAGGTGCCCTTCCCCTGACCTGCTAAGAAAGCATTTTTAGCTTCTCTGCTCTGCCTGGGCGTTCTGCAGCTCCCCAGCCCTCCCTGCTTTATGGGGCATTAAAGCAAACCTGCTTTTGGCACTGCAGCGGAGATTTTAAGAACTCCTTGCTGGTGATAAATCAAGGGCCTGATCTAAAAGCCAGAGGTGGCAATGGGAAGAATCCCATTTTTCCATTTCAGCGGGATTTAGATCACCATTTGGGTTTACCAGCAGGTTCTCAATCCTTTCCATGAGCACTCCTGATCATCTTTCAGGTTCACCAGCAGCTTTTCAATCCTTCCCGTGAGCACTCCTGTCCCAGTTCTGCATCGCTGAGGGCCGTGCACTCTGAGGAAGGAAACATTATCACCATCAGAAGTAAAAGTTTGCTCTTTTCTTGCTTTCAAGAGTTTAAACTCCCTGAAAAATTCAATTGAAAGGAATTATTTCAGATTCCTTTCCTCTTCTATTTCCAGTTACAGCCAAGATATTAAATAACACCACACTGCTCTTCTCAGAAGATCAAAGATAATTTCCTTTCATCCGATTCTCATTGATTGAATTCAAAGTGTCTTAATTTTGCTCAAAACAACCTGCAAAAAACAACACCCAGGTTTCATTTCTTCACCAGGGTGACACCGGCTGTTCTAATAACATCCCTTGAAATGATGTCGTGTGTTTTTCATTGCAAAAGGGCCAAAATTTGGGAGCTTCTGGTCCTGGAATCCCTCGAAGGCTGAGCTGTTAACAATGTGTTGTTTTGACAAATTATTTATTTGAGGGTGGACTTGGAAAAGCAAAGATGGCTCGAATAACTAAGCTGAAGTTATTATCTGATCATGATTTATGTGTGAAGTTTAGGCCAAATTAAATTTAACACCGCCGTGATTTATTTCTTGCTGCTTTTGTGCCAGATATGTCATATTATTTCTACTAAATTATTTGGTGATTAAGAATATATCTGTTTTTAATAAATCCTGATATTGTGGGTAACTTTTCATTGTGGTCAGAAACGACTTGATGAATATATAAATATTATTATTTTTTGCCTCAAAACTGACTAATGAGAAAGAGATGGAGATTACAGAAGGGATGTTGCTTTCATAATTGTGAAATAAAAAAGTTCGGTAGGAAAAATGTTGTTTCTGTGAGGCAAAACTTAAAAAAGGAGGAAGAGAAGAGAAGAGAAAAGAGAAGAGAAGAGAGAAGAGAGAAGAGAAGAGAAGAGAAGAGAAGAGAAGAGAAGAGAAGAGAAGAGAAGAGAAGAGAAGAGAAGAGAAGAGAAGAGAAGAGAAGATCCCTCCCGGTCCTTTCCCTGCATTGCTTTTGCAACCTTTTAAAAATAAATGTTTGCTTTAATGTTGTTCATTTATAATTTAATTTCCTGTGATCAGATTTGCTCCTCGGACACACCTGGGGGTGCCTGATTTTGGTATTTCACACAGAGTTGCACTGAGGCTCAAGCAGGAATATTTTAGAACATTAAAGTGGGCAGTTAAATAAAGTGAATTAGCATAAATTTGGAATAAAGAGCTCCAAAATCGTGCCAGGTACTGAGATATTGTTGTAAATATTGCTGGGTTTGCTGCACGTGGACCGGAGAGATCCAGCTGTGCCAGAGTGTGCAGTTAGACAGCACCGGGATCCTAAAAACTCGCTTTTCATAAGCATCTGACTGTGATTAATTGTAACAATACAACTTATTAATTAAACTCGGGAAGCAGCATAATGGGAACTGGCGTTCTCAATTCACTCCAATGAGTTTCAGCATTTATTCCGCAGCTCTTTTAATGAAATGCTGAAATCATCGGCGTATCAATCTATTCATTAGCAAATGAGACGAAGGCAACAATCCCGAGTATTCATGGAAATATCTTCATTAGAAAAATCATATAATTAACCTGGAGTGCTCCCTAAATGAAGCACCTAAAATGTTACACATTTTCCTTCGTAATTGCAATTTGAGAATATTAGTTTCTCGTTCTCCCTGATTATATTTAAAGTAAAAATAGCATTCAGTGTGATTACAAAAGAGTAAACTTCAGCAGAATGCAAGCAAAGGGGGCGTTGTTCCCTGGGTTTTTTTTCCTTTATTTGCTGTTAATATCCATTATCAAAGATCGTATTTTAGCAAGAATTGATCTGGTGGGTCCCATCCTTGTGCTGAGATCTGCCTGCAGCTCTGCTCAGCCACTGTCACTTGGAAGGTTTCTCTGTTAATGACACTTCATTGCCTTCCCCTCATCTCTAAATACTTCAGTTAAAATGTGCAAATTATCCTGAAAATTTCCAAAAAATGTCACGCACCGAGTCAAAGGCTGTGCCAGCTTTTAAGAGCCGTGGTTTTGAGGAAACACCCTTTGTTCTAGTCGAAAAATCTGAATGTTTCACACTGAAGAGGAATTGCAACTTTACCTAAAGCAGTGAATTTTGCACAGCTCATCCTCGCCTCTCTTTTCCTTCCCAGCAGTGACCCCAGAGAAAGTCCCCACAGAGCTCCTGTGTGCAGCATCTCTGGGGCTTTCAGGACACAATCCTTACCAGTGACAAAGAATTCCCCAGAAATACTCGTAGGGACCCCAAAGCTGCTGCAGGGTCTGGTTTGCTCCTCCTTGGAGCAGGTTCTGGCTCTGTGGGGTGTGCACTGCCCCTGCTGCTCTCGCTGTCCCTCTGACACGGCACAGGCTCCTCAGGGCTCTCTCCTGGGGTTTTATTAATGTGATGTGAGCAATCCCAAATTCCAGACACATCAGGAACAGCCAGCTGTGGATGGGCCCTGTTCTTTCCTTAAGGAAATGAAGGGAGCAAGTGGAAAAGCTGTGCAGGGATCTGTCCTGGTTCATGATCACTAAAATTTGCTAATTTCAGCGTACAGCGTTCCTGACTTACTTGGAGGGCAAGGGCACAACCCTAAAAAAATGGTGCTAAAAATGGAACTGAAACAGACCCCACACAAAAACAAGGGGGGAAAAAATCCTCAAATGAGGAAATGTTCGGTAACTACTGCAAGGAGATGCCAGCATCCCAAGGATGCTCCAGGAAAAGAGGATGTGAGTGGGACACGGCGCCTGTTTGTTTTTCCCTGTCCCGTTTGTTTTTCCCTCGGGATGAGAGGATAAAAGGGAGTGGAGCCCTGAGGACGGAAACACAACAAGCCCGGTGAGCAGAACCCCACAGTCCGACACAGAACCAGCGCTGCTGACGTTCCCGGGAGCTTCGTTCCTCACAGGGTGGGGGGGGATTCGTCTGGCGAAATTTGTAGGAATGCAGAACCACTTCAGATCCCGTTTGAGGGGCTTGGAATGCTCTGCAAACAGCAACACGCTGGATTTCCCCACCCCTGTTAATGCAGAGTGACTCTTAATTAATTATTAGGGTTTGAGCACGCTTGTATATTCATATGCTTGTCTCTAGAAGGCTGCAGGATTTTTGTAATAAGAATAAAGTTTAAAACATCGATCCCTGTTTATTTATAAGGGTGCAGCACCCGAGGAGTTAATAGAAGGAGAATTTTCATTTCCTAGAGGGAGCTGTGAACACGACTTCAAACAAATCTGTGCCCAGCTGTAACAAGTGCCTGGATATTTCTACTGTACCTGCTGGATGATTGTGATCTCTGTTTAAACAAAAGATTTCTGCTTTTTGATCCCTCTATTTATCCTCCTTTCAATGAAAGATTTGCAGCTCGTTTAATTACAAGCTGCTCTCTAAGAAATTATTGGGACAGCACAGCTTAGCAGAGTAACTTTGAGCAACGATAACGAACTCCCTCAAGGAAATTGACTGAAAGGCACTTCCTAAAATACACCTTATCATCAATCATTACCCTCAACAGGTGAAATCCTCGTGTGCTGGTGTCACTTTTTTATCTCATACAACATGTTATCGCTTTCCTTTTGATTTTTTAAGGAAACAAGATTTATGAATTCGCTGTCTCTTTGTTCCTCTAATCGCTTTGGACTCTATTAGCTGCTTCCAGTGAAACTTGATAAAGATATAGGGGCATCAAAGAGATTTTCTGTTAATTCTGCAAAAGGAGGCGGCTGGGCAGGGAAGGAAACCAGCCTGGTCTGGTGGGAGGGGATTGGGATGAGATCCACCCAACCCATCCCGGGATTCTGGGCTGTCCTTCGTTATCAGCCACCCCTGAACCTGCACAAGGCACTGGAGGTGACCGAGGCCTCTGAAGGAACAATTCCTGTGGATAACAAAATAAAGATTATTCTTATGCAGATATGGTGTGTATCTACCACTGCTGTTACCTCTGTAGAGGAATCCTGCACTCTCTTGCCCAAATAGGTGCTCTGTGTTTGGAACTTATCTCTGAAATGTTCCAATTTCCTCACTTTGGTCATTTCTGCCTTTCTCTGAGTTTGAAGGTGTCCTTTGTGTAACTCCAACATGAAGTCAGGGGAAATTTGCTTCTGATTTTTGTGGGAAAAGAGATTCGAGGACAGCGAGAATTCACAGAATTCCAGCTTTGTCAGGCCCCAGGGCTGCGTGGAGCCCAGCCCAGCAAGGGAATGCAGAAGGACAAAGCAGGAGGTGCCTGAAAAGCAGCTCCTGTTCAGGCAGTGCAGCTCCACAGGCAGCAGGTTTAAGTCTGAATGTTCTCCCAGGCAATTAAATCCAAACCTTGTGAAATCCAAAGGTACTTACAGGAAGCTACTGATCATCCCGGTACAAAGGTTTTGTGGGAACTGCAGCAGGTGAAGACTTCCTGGGAAAACTCCTGTTTAAAGAGCTGAAATCCTGGGGGGTGTTGGCACCTCCAAACCCAGAGTCCTCGAGCTTTACAGGGCTTTTCAAGACAAGAAATCCAGAAGGGGTTCAGCAGCTCGTTTCAACCTGAGGAAGAGAGGAAAAAAAATAAGGTTTTAAACCAACTGCCATTCACTTTTGTGGGGTAGATCAGCTGCTGCCCAGAAACAGCCTCAGGGCAGCCCAGGCATCATTTTCCCTTCATGAAGTCTGTGCAGTCCACAGGCAGAGACCACCCTGCCTGGTTTCACCCCCCTGATGGAGCAGGCAGAGCTCTGTTGTCTCGCTGCCTCTGAAGGGATTTCTCCGCTGGCCGCAGAGAAATGACTTTGCGAGCAGTGGTTTTATCTCTACCCCGCTGCCTCTCATTTTCTTTGGCTCCAGGATTTCTCCTGCATCGATTCTGCGAGGTTTTTCCTACCATGCTCTGTTGCCTTGGACATTTTCTTCACTCCAAATACCGAGCCTGCAAAAAAAAAAATAAAAAAAGCTGCAAGCCACTGATTTGACATTGTGAAACTCGTTGTGTTTAATGGGTTTTCTGCAAGAGGGGGTTGCTGTTGGAGGCTTTCTGTCTCTTGGTTTTCCAACAACGTCATGGGGTTAAAGTGCTGCTGGAGCGACATTTTCAATCAGAGGGAAGCTTTTTATTTTCAGGAGCATTCTGAGTAGCCTTAATCACAGGCATAAAGGCTTTAGCGTTTCTTTTGTGTGGTATTTTATGTGCCAACCACCGGAGTCAGGCCCGTTTCTGAGCCTCAGGATGGATCACATCACGGAGCTGAGATGAGCAATTTACATCTTTATGGGAGGTGTAAAGAGACCTGGAATATAGGAAAATGGGGCATTTTATTAAATGATGCATTAATGAGGCTTTCTATTTCCAGCGTAGCACCTGTTTGTGCTGCCAGCCCCGCAGTCCATGGGTGCAGCACTCCCAGACTGAATTTCGGGCTTGTTCTCCCTCTTGTCACAGCCTGATTATTCCCCTGAGAATGCACCACTGCAGGTAGATTCTTTTTTATTGTGGAACAGCCATCTGTGTTTTTAAAACCTTGATGAGGCGCTGAAAAGCCGAGCGGCATCGACTGCTTACAATGGCCAATTTTGATAACTTTAGAATCAGAGTATTCAGAAATAATCTCCGGCAATAAGCGGGACTCGATTGTGCCGTGCGACGGGAGGCCGATGTGCTGATTGGCTCCGTGGGCTCTCTCCTCGAGCTTCTTTCTCCCCTCTGCTTGCCAAATTTAGATATTAGATAAAAGATTCTCAAACGGCGCCCTAGGCTCCACTTTGGTGGTCTTAATTATTTACTGCCTCCTTGCACGCTGCCTTCCCCACTTAAGTAATTGCACTAACAAATTGCGGCATTAAAATGTCTGTCTAAACAATTTGTAGGTGCAGCCTGATATTTTAGATGCCTGAAGTGCTTCTCTGAAATCCACGGTTTATTGTGCATGCGAAATTACACTGGAGAAAGAGGAGTGTTCCCGCAAAATCAGGGTCACTTATGGGAATATATCCAGTGGTTGTAACCAGGGAAATTAGCATAATTATGGAAAAGCGCGGGGCTGGAGTGCAGGGAAACTTCAGCTGGGTCTGAGGTACCTGTCAGGTGGAATGAGCTGCGTTACAGCCTTTTCCTCTTGAAAAATGCACGTGTAAGAGATGCCTTGTCATGATCCTGCCCCGTTCCTGGGCACATTCAGTGCTGGCTGCAGACATTAATTTCACCCTGGGCACTGCTATTTCCTCTTATTAATTTCATTTATGGGGAGCCCTTGAGATACGAACCCAGCTGAGGGAAATAAAGGGCCTTGCCCAGGGTGACAAGCCCAGGAAAAGAACATGGATTTTTATTTTGCCTCAGCCTTGGAAAAGCAGGTCTTTATCCCATGTCCATGTCCAGGATCATGTTCAGCACTGCAGAAAGATGTGAACTCTTTTTGGATGCTCTAAAAGGGAAGGGTGGAGTCCTTCAGGTGGAGTCCTTCAGGTGGAGTCCTTCAGGTGGAGTCTTCAGCAGACTTCACTTGTCCTCAGATGTCTCCTTTACACTGGTTTTGGGAAATGGAAAGATGGTGCAGAAGTGCTGATTCCACGCCCAGAGAGTCCCTGGCTGCCCCCCGGGAGCCCCTCTGTGTCTCAGGGCACTGGGGATGGGTGGCTCGGGCCCCACGCCCAGCTCTGATAAATTCACTGTCACGCTCAGGATACAGCCCAGCTCCTCACACTCTCAGCGGAGTCAGTGGTGAGAAAGAGCTCCCAGTCCATGAATCAAGCCAGCATTTAGGGCAGAATTCAGCTCCACGGAGCTTCCAGATAACTCAGTTTCATCACACACGCTGGGAATGCTGAGGAGCCTCCCTGGCAATGTCCCCTGTGGGAGAGGCAGAGCCCTCAGTCCCTGTCCTTTGTGAGAGGCAGGGAAGGCTCTGAATGCGGCTCACGTAGTGCCAGAAGGGCAGTGCTGGGAGTCGATGTCCTGCATTCCTGCTGGAACTGTTGCAAAATATACTAAATATAAAATTTTTTAACTTCAGGCAGTGTTCACAATCACAGAATGAACTGGGAGGAGGCCTGATGAGTTCAGCATCTCCCCAGGCTGGGAGCAGCACAGGAGATGCACAGAGAGAACAACCAGCAAGGGCCAGCAAGGAACCAGCAGCACCAGACCCAGCCCTGGCACAGGGGGAGCCGCCTATTCCGGGCAAGGACTGAGCAGAGAAAAAAGCAATCAAAACCTAATTAACATCAGAAGCAAAGCAGATCTGTGACCAACAGGAAACCGAATCCTCAGAACTCCCTAACTTGGAACCAATGAACACGGAACCAATGGATCTCTGTGGGTTTGAATGTACAAAGTTTGGGAAAATCAGGTAAAATCCTGTGCCATGGAATGATTTTCTCTGCACAGCCGGGCTGTGTGTGGATGAAATGATTCCTGTGGCACATCCTGGCCAGGAATAAAGCAATGCCTTGATTCTGACTAAAAATGTTGTTGGAGAGTTTCTGTTTTTCCCACAGTTTCGGTGGCACAAGGATGTGCTCCTTCTGCTGAAGAGCCCTTTGGCTGAGCGGTGGCTGCAGGTGTGACGTGAGGCTGAAATGGGGACATCTTCCTGACACCAGGCCTGCCTGAGAGTCCTCAACAGCAGAGACTTCAGCACTAAAACCAGTCAAAAATACAGCAGGCAGTAATGAGGACTTGTATTTCGGGGAAGAGGGGGGATCACTGTAGCAGAAATTGTGGAGATTTATCTTTAAATAGAAGTGTCTTGATACAGATCTGTGAGCGAGTGGGGGGATGATGCAGAAAAGAGGTGCAAATCCAGCAAGAGCTGCTTTTCCCTCTGATTTAGCATTGCCAGCAGCGGCAGCCGATGTTTGACAGCATTTGCATCGCATCTGTCCTTAACGCTCCCACGAGATAACAGCAGCAGGAGGATCTGATCAAAGCACAGCCCCGTGCCTCCCGTTCCGAACGCGGCAAAAATATTCCGGAGCAAAATGAGAAAGCTCAGGCAGGTGTAGAGAAGCAAATTCACAGCAGATCCGTGGCGGCTCAGAGGAGACGGAGCAGAGGAAAGAGGTGAAAATGGGAATGGGGTTTGCGCTCCCTGCTCGGGCTGGACGGCAGACATTCGCTTTCCACTTCGTTACGTGCGACAGGGGAAGTGTTTGTCCATCTCCGGCAGGTGAGAGATGCCTGTAAACAAACCCGTGGGGGAAGGAAAGCGGGGACGTGCTCCTGCATTTAGAGTGGGATATCACCAGGCCGGGCTGCGTGTGCTTGCAGCCCTTCAGGGAAGCAGAGCTGACGGGCAGGTGATGGCGATCTGTGATTCCTCTCTCCAGCAAGTCCATCTTGTACTTCTGCACAACTTCTCCAAGGATTTCTGGGTAAAGAAATGGAGGAAAGAGCAGTTCAGTTCCAAATTCTTATACTAGGAGTCTAAAATATATTGATATTTTTAATATATATGGGGGTTTCACACTGGCTATTTCCTTTCTGGTCTTTCTCTTTCAGAGTAAATATTAAATTACCCAACAGAGTCCAAAGCTCTAGCAGTTTGGTGTTTGGCACCAAGAGCTTGACAACAGATTTAATTTGTTGCACACTGTGGATAAAAGAGAAAATTCAAAGAATAATTCAGAGAATTCAAAGTTAATGAAACTAAAACTTATTACTGATGGAAAGGTCCTTGTTGAGAGCACAAACTTGCTTTGTCTGTAGAAGGGACTCTTGCTTCCTGAGCTTGTCAGCGCTGTGGGAGCTGCAGGGCTGAGCGAGAGGAGATGACACCACCCGAGGCACTTCAATGTTGTCTTTCCAGGCTGCTGAAGCTGAGAAAGATAAGGCTGAGCCCAGGAATAAAGCACTGAACGGAGAGCCAAGGGGCATCACTTCATTTCCCAGCCCTGCTACAGTTTCCTTCAGCTGTCTCAGGCAAATCACTTAATGTCTGTGTCTATTTTCCCCTCCGCAGATCTGCAGTAGTGCTTTTCCAACTTATTCTGGTGGTTTGATTTCTGAAGGTATTAACAGTGGCAGGGTGAAGTTTGCACTACAGCAAACTCATTTTAATAAATGACACTTCATCAATAAGGGCCGTAAGGAAACATCATGGCCTCGAGGGATTTCGGATGGAAGAGCTGAGTTTTATCCCTCAGAACTTTCAGAATAATGTTGACAAGTTTGAAACGGAGAGGTGCAGCTTAACTGAAACCAAGGGAGCTCTCCCAAGGACTGATTTATTCAAATTGCTTGAAAAATGAGATACTTCTGCAGTGGTGACTGAGAGACTGGGAAATATTGTGCAAATCAGACCCGAGGCACAGAGCAGAGGTTCCTGAAATTATTTTCATCCAGCTGGGAGTGGAGTGAGATCCTCACCTAATCACCTGAGGGGTGAAAGCCTGAGGGAGCTGGCTGGTGACAATGGGAATTCAGGCTGAAATTCCTGCCCTGAGGGCGGTGTGGGATTGTCCTGTGGTGAAAAACTGCAAACACCTGAAAACACTGCACAACATCTGCTTGCTTTTTCTACCTTTTGCTTTGTTTGGAGATTCCCAAATCCATCACTAAAAACTCCTCGGGGGGCAGAGGAAACAACCGATGTTTCCAAACACCCACTCCTGCTCCTGCCTCGTCCTTTGAAAGGTTTGTCAGTGTTTTCTGTCCCTTCCGTGGCTCCTGGGATGGAGGGGACCGTGGGGTTTGCCACTGTGACAGCGATTTATGAGCTGTGAATAGAACACCGTGCTGATGATATCGATTTTGAAACCTCCCACCAAGGCTGCCGTGCATTGACGTCCTTGTTGGCAGCGTCGTGGAAGCTCCATCCCCGTTAAAAGGGAGATGTGTTAATGCCAGACCTGTCAGATTTGTCTGCACTCCAGTCCACACAGCGGGATCATCAAGAAGCTGTCCTGGGAATTTTGGGCTTTCCTGAGTTTGTGTTTACTGTCATCTGCGTGGAATCATCCGAAATATTTTCCTTCTTACCTGGAAGAGCAGTCACAGTCTCAGAAAATGTACCGAGTTTGAAATTTTTATTTGATAACTTCAGTCAGTCCCAGAATGAGCTGGGTGGAAGCCTGGTGAGTTCAGCATCCCACCAGAGTGGGAGCAGCACAGGAGATGCACAGAGAGAACAACCAGCAAGGGTCATCAAGGGTAATTAATGAACCATCAACTCCAAACAACAGCCCTGGCAGAGTGGGAGCCACCAATTCTGGGAAAAGACTGAGCAGAGAACCCAGCAATCCAGACCTGAGCAGCACCAGAAGCAAAGAAGATCTGTGACCAACAGGAAACCAAACACTCAGAACTCCCTAACTTGCAACCAATGGACACAGAACCAATGGATCTCTATGGGGTTTGATTGTACAAAGTTTGGGGAAAATCGGGTAAAATCCCTGTGCCATGGAATGATTTTCTCTGCACAGCCGGGCTGTGTGTGGATGAAATGATTCCTGTGGCACATCCTGGCCAGAGTACCATCCTGGCCAGGAATAAAGCCATGCCTTGATTCTCTGACGCTAAAAATGTTGTTGGAGAGTTTCTGTTTTTCCAGCAGTTTCGGTCACAGCAGCATCCCCCGGCCACTTCTGAACACCCATTTCCCCAGCTCACACTGTGCAGGCTCCAGGGCTGTTCTCTGCCAGAGAGGGCATTCTCAGAATAAAATCAGAATATTTGGGTCAGAATCAGCTGCAGCACGAGGGGTGGCACTGCTGGGCTGGCAAAGTCGGGCAGGGCTGAGCTGCTGTGCTGCCAGCAAAGGCACAAAATTAAATGAATTCCAAAGTTTTTTGAGAACCTTGTGGGGCTGGCAGTCTCCCGCCTCCCTGCAATAAGGAAAGTCTTTAACTTTTTTAATTGCTCCCATTTTTTTTCTCCTTGATGGTGACATTTCTTCCCCAAGTGGCTCCAATGGCGGTTCATTTATCTTTTTTTTTTTCCCTTTCCTGAGCCCATGTGACTTTGTTTTTCTTAATTTTATTTAATTGATTATAACTAATTGACTCTCGCTTTAGGGAATAGAGGTTTCTGAGCCTGAGCTTAATTTATTTTTGGTGAAGTCTTTTTCTCCCAGCCTAGGCCTGAGCTCCAAGGTTATATTTTTAATAAAATTTTAAAAGCTGAATGGAGAGATGCCCTACCACAGACTGTCTCTGGCCTTGGAAAGCACTGGGAATTCACCTTAATATCCATTAACTCTTCTGCCAGTTTTAATTTCACTGTGGATGCAAGCACAACCAGGCCTCCTGTGAATCAGGCTTTTCGATTTTATCCACATAAGCATTTATTTTCTTTTTTTTCTTTTCTGGAGTGTGCATATGTCTCATTGAAACCGAGGAACAAGGCACAGCCGCTCGCTCCAAGGCTGCATCTCCACAGCACAATAGCAGCTTTGCTCTTTTGAAAGGGAAGGAAAACAGATTTCCTTGGCAGCGAAAATAATTTCCCTTCCATCTCTGCGACGTGGATAATTATATTTATTTTCTTATGGAAAATACTCGGAGATCCTCGAGAGAAAATATTGTTTATTTAAGAGAGGCATTTAGAAAACACAACACGGGGTTTTTTTGAAAAAAATATTATTTCTTTGGCATTATGATGCATTTATGATGCAGTGGTTAAATAATACTGATCCACGAGGCTTCTTTTGCTGATTTCTTGGGAGTAATCCCCCCTTCTCTGTGGGAAGAGTCACAGGAGGTGCTCTCTGCTCACCGGGAAAATTTTGTGGAGTTGAGGGAACTGCTGGATGTGCTCTTCGTGTTTGACCACTTCCCTCCCCACACCATTTCTGCCACATCTGCTCTGGTTTTAGAGGATTCCAAGTCATCCCATGATTCTGAACAGCTCTTGATCAAGCTGCCAGTGGAATTGTTTATTATTTTTGCTATTCTGTGGTTGGTGTGCAGGAACTGGAAGGGGTGAGGGGCATTTCTCAGTGGCACAGCCCCGTTCCCATCCTGTGCCTCCCTCTCTGCTGCTGGTGATCCTCACAGGGGCTTCCTCTGCAGGCTAAGAACAAACTGCAGGAATTGTTGCTACACCAGGAAAGACAAGGAAATCTTGATTTTATTTTATTTTATTTTATTTTATTTTATTTTATTTTAGTCCAGTCGTTGTGCTCTGCCCAAGAGCACCATCTTCTGGCTCTCCATTTCTGGGAGCTGAGCTGAATTCCGCTGCGAGGGGAAGCTGAAGCTGCCAAAGCTGTGCCGGGCGGGACACTTGCTGTCCTTTCCTGTTTAAAAACCCAAACCTCTCTCTGAACCATCTTCACTTCCTCTGGTGTGAGGGTCTTCAGAATTCCTTGTGTTTCTTGGCTGACTTTGGACACTTCTCTGCATGGTTCTGTTGTTCCTGATGTCCTTGCAGTGAGCTCCCACTTTGGGCTCTTATGTGGTTGCTCTGGCTTGATTTTATTGCTGAGAGCTTCTGACCACTAAAATCAGTGTATTTTCACCAGAAATCCTCTGAACACCTGAAGGAGAAATTCTCTCAACACCTCATTTTGATCCCATATGAGATTATATCATTAATGTAAGATTTGGGAGAGATTTTTTTGATGGAAGTGATGCTGGTTCAGGTCAAGAGAAACCTTATGAAAAGCCAGTCTTTAAAAGTGGAATGCACAGAAGCATGATTTCCAGAAGGATCTCTTGAATCAATGCCTCTGTCACAGCAAAACCAGGTGGAAACGTTAAATGTGCAAAGGGCCCAATTAACAATCAGGTCAGGATAAAATTAAAATTCATTACAGCTCACAGATGCACTCTTTTCACAGGCACTAATTTAAACCTCTTTTTTTCTATTGTTCCATTACAATGTGAAAGACAAAGGCACAACTGGAAAGACGCTCGTCACAAAATTCCTGTCACTTGTTTGGTGTCTTGTTCCCATTCATTTTTTTCTCCAGGGAGCCAAGGATTTGGAGAAACGTAGAGTTACTGAAGGAGAGGAAAAGCAAGGATTTGGTCTGGATGCCACGTGGAGTGAAGCTGTGACAGCAAGGGGTTTGTCTGTCTTTGAGGAGTAGGCTGGAGCAGGAGCGTGGGTGAGCCCTGTCCTGACAGATCTCCTGCTCTGGGGGGTCAGGGAAGGTTGGGAACCTCTGGCAGGAGGAGGAGTGACTGCAGGAGCGTGAAGGAGCACCAGGGGCTGTTTGCTCTGTGTTTATCCCACGAGCAGAGCCAAAGGGACCCTGCCCAGACCGGCTGCCCCTGCCCTGGGAGCCCCAGAGCAGCTCCAGCCCTGAGCCTGCCCACACAGGGACGTTCCCCAGGGCTGCTGTGGCATTTCTCTACAAAACCTCCTCTCTGTGTTCTTCCTGGCTGTGCAACTGCATGGCAAACGTGTTCCTCTTGATGAGAGTGTGTGCAGGAGCAGCATTTGTGATGCTTTCAAACCCAAGATTATTTAGTCTCCTAATTTTAGCACCGTTCCCTTCGCTCTTCTGTGCAAACCTGGTGTTACCAATTGTAAGCTGGCTCCAGCTACAACTCCTGGAATTTAAAGCAGTATGAAACTGATATTTTAAATAAGGAATTATTCTTCTCTGTGTTGTCTTTCATGCACACATATCCTGCACATTACAGATTAAAGCTCCTCACAAGGTCCCAGCTTGCACTGAAGGAAATTGGGGGAAATACAAAAGAGCTCACATGAGGTCAGGGTTTCAATCAGCAAGCTCATAAAATGGGGAGATGTTTGTGTGACTGATACCCTGCACTGGGCTTGGGCTGGGAGCGGAGAGCTCTGGCCATCAATAAAAACTGACAGTGCAGCCCTGGGCTGTGTCCGTGCGGGGCAGGGAGCAGAACTCGCGTGTGGGAGCTGCTGCTGTCAGGAGTCACCTGCTCCACGTCTGTGCCAAGCTGGGGACGCGGGAGGGAGGTTAAAAATGTCAGCCCTCTGCTCTGTGTTTGTCCTTTTGCCAAAACAGATTCCGTGCTGGGGAACGCCGTCAGCTCCCCGGGCTGGAGAAATATGTCTTCTGTAGTACAGCTGCTCTGGGAGATTCCTCCTGCTCTTGTTTTGAGTCTCTCTCAGATCGTGTTTTTAATGAGGTTTCTTGCTCCGGAGAGTTACCACACAAGGCCATTGGTCTGAACCTCTTCCCTCCAGAAAAATGCATGAATAATTCAAGGCCATTAGCATTCATCCACCTCCCTCTGAGGTTGTTGCCCAAACGAACTTACTCCTCTCTTTTTAACTACTTATTCCTTCCTAACTACCTTTTTTCCCCTCTTCTACTCTACCTCCTCCTCTTACGGATAAAACCACCTGTCTGTAGCAGCAGGGGATGCTGGCTGCTGCTGGGGAGCCCTCGCGTGACTGCAGCACCACCAGGACGGGGGTTACAGCTCAACAGAGCAGCTCAGATTCTGCTTTAAGGTCAGAAGTGATTTGGGCAAGGGGGGTTTCTCAGCAGTGTTGTTCGTGCCTCTGGATTGTAAACTTCACAACAACAGGGAGCAACTCAGGGACCTTCAACTCAGAAAACACTGGCCTTTATCCACTAAAACAAACATTTCTGGTCAGGGCCTCCTGCCTGTGTCAGCTCCCCTCTGTTCTGGGAAAAGAATGTGTTGTCATCTCAAGCAGGGAAGCTCTGGACTTAAGAGAAGCTGGTAATGGGAGACACTTCTTTGTTCATGGCCATTTTCTGAAGAGGAATTGCCAATTATTGCTTTGCTCTGGCATCGTTCATTCCTTAGCAGCCTGCAGTGGTAAGAACACCCTGAAGCCATTGCTGAGATTTTGGTTTCCATGTCTGACCTGTGACACCTCAGTGGAGAACCCTTGGCTCTGTTTCTTGTCTCCACCCTCCCGTGCCCCTCGCTCCACAGCAACCCTGGCTGCCCACGCTTTTTGCTTTTCCTCCCTTTTACCTTCCTGCCTCAGTGGTGTTCATTTTCCTGAAACAAACCTTGTGAAGACAGAGCAGGGAGGAGCATCAGCTTTAGTTTGGAAAGCAAAGCTTTGCCAAGCCAGCTCTCCTGACTCTGGCAGTGACCTGCTGAGCAACTTTATCCTGCAGGGACCCCAATTAGCAGCATTTTGGCCCAAAGGGATTAGCTGCAGGCTGCTAAATTCGTGCCGTGTATCCTGGGAAAGGCCGCCCCAGCCTGTCCTTGCTGGATTGGGTATGAACGGGCACAGAAAGGTGAACTATTCTGTATTCTGTTCCTCATCCCCTTGGGCCTTCCCCTGTGAAGTTGAACTTTAAATATGATAGTTATTAAGGCTTGTCCAGGCTTGAGATTCAGCTCATATAAATTCTGACAGGAACAAATGACTCTAAATTGTGACCAAATCTTTCTTTCTCCCCATTCTCTTGCCCTTCCAGCTCTGCTGCTCCAAGAGGAAACTGAATCACAGCAGCTCAGGAAGATAAACAGCTGCCTTAAAACAAAGTTCTCCAGATCTCTTCCTAATATAAGAATTTCCTGACACGTGCCGTGCCACAGCTGAAAGCAAGATGTTTGTGACAGATACTTCTCGACTTTAAATTGGCTTTTAGAGCAGGTAGCAAGTGGAGGGGAGTGGAGCATGGCGAGCTGCGTGCAGAGCTCACGGAGAGGGACACATCGTGGAATTCGGTTTCCTGGGTCAGAGCTCTGCCAGATAACACGAGACAGTGCTGATGGGAAAGCAGGCAGAGCAAGACAGAGCAGTGAAACGTGTGGGGAAGCAGCTGGAGCTGGGAATTCGGACACCGGGCACGAGGGGCTCTGGGAGTTATTTCTGGCTGCGCTGTTGAAGGGCAGATCAGTTCCCCACTGGTCCCTGCCCTGCCCCACTTTTTTATTTTTCCCGTTCATGTGGTAATTGCCAAAGAGCAGCGACTGTGGGTGCTGCAGAGCTGGATTAATGTCAGGGCTGACCTGGCTCAAACTCACCTCAGAGCGCTGCAGTGGCGATTGAAAGGCAAGGGCAGGGCTGGGAGTCTGCTGCTGGTGATTTTTGGGGTGGGAGAGGTCCCTTACAGCCCCCCAGCCCATCCCAGCCCTCCTCCTGCCAGGAAGCAGCAATAACCAGGCAGGCTCATGGCCAGTTCGGTCCTCTCAGCAGTCCCAGCCCAAGGCAAGCACCTGCTCTGCCTCTCCCAGAGCTGGCCCTGAGGAGGCAGCCCTGCCAAAGGCAGCCTGCAAAGGAGCGCATTTGTCAGTCCAATTAAATTGGCTTAAAAACATCTCTCTGTTAAACAGATGCAGCTTTCTGATGTATTCAAGGCCTGCTCTCAAGGACTGTGTGTTCAGCATCCCTCCTGCCAGGGCTCGGATCTCCCTGGGGCCCTGGAGGCACGCTCAGGAGCTCACTGAACTCAGTTTTACCCAGGCTGAAACTGTTTTCTGAGGTGGTGATTGATGAGGGGTCCCGGACTTCACACGATGGTGCTGTGCAAAGATGTTTATTGTGCAGGGAAAAATCCTTATTGACCATCACCCAAACAGGAAATAACTCTGCACCCCAGTGCGCCCCAATCCCCCATTCTGTGTCACAGCAGCACCTTGGATGGGAACAGGGAACCAATGCCTTTGAAGGGAACAAACAGTGTTTCTCAAACCCACAGTGCTCTCCTACTGTTACCGAAAACTGCGGGAAAAACAAAAACTCTCCAACAACATTTTTAGCGTCAGAGAATCAAGGCGTTGCTTTTTTCCTGGCCAGGATGGTGCTCTGGCCAGGATGTGCCACAGAAATCATTTCATCCCCACACACCCCGGGTGTGCAGAGAAAATCATTCCATGGCACAGGGATTTTACCCGATTTTCCCCAAACTTTGTACAGTCAAACCCACAGAGATCCATTGGTTCCGTGTTCATTGGTTCCGTGTCCATTGGAGTTCTGAGGATTTGGTTTTCTGTTGGTCACAGATCTTCTTTGCTTCTGGTGCTGCTCAGGTCTGGATTGTTGGGTTCTCTGCTCAGTCCTGTCCTGGAACAGGCGGCTCCCCCTGTGCCAGGGCTGGCTCTGCTGTTGCTGGTTCCTTGCTGGCCCTTGCTGGCCCTTGCTGGTTGTTCTCTCTGTGCATCTCCTGTGCTGCTCCCAGCCTGGGGAGATGCTGAACTCATCAGGCCTCCCCCCAGTTCATTCTGTGATTGTGAACACTGCCTGAAGTTAAAAGAATTTTAAACTTAATATATTTTGTAACACTACCACTTCCCTGGTGCCCCAGGATGTGTTTCACGGGTTCTTCCGGACCAAAGCCAGGAGGTCACTCTGGCTTTCAAGGCCTGTTCCTCTGTCACCTCCATTCTGTAATCCCACACTGAAACACCTCCGTGGGCTGGAGATCACGGTGCTCTGTGGAGCTGCCTGAGCCCGCTCGCAGCCAAAGGTCCCCGAGAAAACCCCTGGTGATGCTGAGAAGGGAGGAGAATAAAACCCAACGGCCTCGTGCCCGGTGACAAAACCTCCTGCCCACGGTCATGGAGCTCTCCTCGCCCTTACAGTGCCTTTCACAGACGGATCTGGAGACGTTTTCCAGACGCTGGTTAATTAATCTCCGTAACATCCCCGCGAATTAGGTGACTTATCTGCTGTTTTACAGGCGCGCCAGCCGAGGCGAGGAGAGGTTAAGTGTCTTTCCCGAGGCTGAGCAGTGAATTAGAGGGAAATGCCGGGAGAGAAATGAAGGCCACAATTCTGTTTAACAGCCCCGTTCTCTCACCTACACCACAGCTGCCCCAGAGAGCTGCCTCCCTCTGCACCCTGGCCTGCTGGGAAGTGGTGAAGTTCAAATATTTCTGTGGGGGTTTGCAAAACATCAGCTCATTAGCGAGTGTTTTACCTGTAATTTAAACTCCTGACATGGATTCCTGGGCATCAAGTGGTAGGTTGTACTGTGTAAAACAGCAATTTCTTATTTGAGGCCAATTAAGTCCTTCTCACAAGGGAATAAAATCGAATTTAAAGACACCAGCTGCATGTGTATATTCTGCCATGAAAGCATTAACACCTCAAACTGAAATGTATATTTTTTTGAAAGGCTTCCAGGTTTGGCACTATAGGCTCTCTTGTTCCTGAGAGAAATTGATTTTCTGCAAATGTTCAGCAGGGTTTTTTTATTAGTTTTTAATTATACTTTTTTTTCCCCCCCATCAGAAAAAAGAATTACTGATTTGCTTCATGTTTCAGCAGACGTTCTGGAAGTCTGAGAAGACGTGGTTTATATTTGCAACTTCTGACAGGCTGGGGAAAGGAAATAAGTACTCAATACCTGTCCCACGTGGTATTGCCTGTCCAGATCAATAGAAGGAACGGGAAGGGCAGCGCTCTCGCAGAGAGTTGCAGTCATGGTTGCCACCTGCTTTTGGCAAGTGCTGAATTCCTGGCACAAAGCCCATTTGTCTCTGAAATGCTCCAGCTGCTGATGATCTGTTCTGCTTTAATCAGGTGTTTAAAATCCTCCAGCTGTTCCTGAAGAACCAGCTCGAAGGAGATGATCAATCTGACAGGCTCCCCATGACGTGGGCCTCGCAAACGCTCCAGTGTGGCTCTGGTGATTGATATTAATATTGATATTGGTATTGATATTGACATGGTGGGGTTGATGCCTTAGAGAGGCTCCCTAGAGCAGAGGCCAGACAAGATGAAGAGAATAAAATGGGGATTTATTGCAGGGCCTTCAATAGGGACACCTCGGGCACTCAGAGCCTCTCCAGGAGAGGCCACACCCAAGATGGACCCCGGGGCACGAGTTTGCTCCACTTGGATCAGTTTGGATCCATTCCCAGATCAGGGTTCATTCTCCAATGACAATTCCAGGGGATGATGGAATTGAGCCCAAGTCTGTCCCCCCTTTTAGAGGCTCCGTTTCCATCTTTGGGGGCCTGGGCCAACGAGGTGTCCTTGAGTGCAGCCTGGAGAGGATTTGTTGTGTCTGAGCAGGATGGGAGAACAGGAGTTAACAGATTATGGAGTTTGAGAGTTACACTAAAGCAGTGCAGGGTCGGAAAAATATCAAAGCTGAATCTTAAGGCTTCAGGGTTGGCAGCTCTTAGGGCAGCAATCCACTGCCAGCTGGGGCGAGGATGGAGAGGAGCTGCAGGGGAAGGCAGAGGGGCTTTCCAGCCCTGTACCCACCCCCAGTGGCACCCGGGCTGGCACAGGGAGGGCTGGAGGGCCGAGATGCGCCTTCAGCTCCTGCATCCCATCCTCTGTCCACAGCAAACCCAGGAGAGGCCATCAATTCCTCTGCCACGGGGGAAACCAGCATCCATGGCCTCATTCCAACCCACAGCAAATTACCGTTGTTCTCCTAATTAATTAATTAATGAGCCTTCTGCTCCGTGGTCGGCACATGTACAGTTGGCTCCGGAAAGGCAGAAATGTTACTTCAAAAATCGGTTTGAAACGTCCCAAAGAGGCATCGCAGCAGGCTTTGCCCAGTGCTCCTGCATCTCCATCCCCACTTTAATTACCAGCGAGCCTCCTTGTTTAGTGCTGCTTGATGGAGCTCTGCTTTTCTTCCCTGCTGCTACTGGAAAGTTGCTGATGTGGAAAAAGAAAAAAAAGAGGGAAAGTGTCACAAGAAGGATCATGGCAGACTGAGCTCCCTTTGAAAAATCCCCATTCAAAACTGAAGTGGAAGCTTTTTTGTTTGTTTGGTTTGGTTTTTGGGGGTTTTTTGGGGGGATTTTGGGTTTTTTTGGTTTGGTTTGCTTTGGTTTTTTGTTTTTGTTTTTTGGGGGGGTTTTGTGGTTTTTTTGTTTGTTTTGGTTTGGGTTTTTTGTTTGTTTGTTTTTTGTGTGTGTGAAACCCCCGAACACGGAGGGACAGGGATGAATTCCCAGCAGAAGAACATTGACTCTGCCATTCTTTCCTGGTTTTTCCTGGAAAAATAGGAGTAGCATGATGGGTGGAACACCATCTCTCTTGATCACTGGTTCTGTTAGCAGAGTGGCACAGTGCAGGTGTGAAAGTAGAACATAAATTTGACTTTCCCTGTACTCAGAAATTGTGCTCATCCTGTGTTTGTCAAGACAAAGTTTGAAATTCTGGTGAATATAGGAAGGCAGAGGGTTGTTATCACCCAGAAGTGAGATAACAGTGTGATCTGTGGCTTTCTTCTGTGGATTCCCTGTCTCACCACCCCGGGAGTTATGGGTGTTTAATATTCCAAACTGTCACCTGAGCTGGGAGGAGGAGGAAGGCAGCAGCAACGCTCCCATCCATCCCACCTCCACCACAAAAGATTTATTCCCTCCCACCGGTCTGATTCTGCCTCATGTAAGTGAGTTGTTTCTGATTTGTGCTGGGATAATAAAAAATACAAGAGGATGGGGTTTTTTAGAGGAACACAAAGATGCTATCAGATTCTTGATTTGCCTGGAAAGAAGTTTAAAATCTTCTCTGTGTATTTTTGCAGGACAGAAATGCTGCTCCCCGTCTGGTCACCAACACAATCTCATCACTGAGCTTCTGACTGATTTAATACTTTAATTAACAAATTTATGGTAAGTGAAATCCCTTCTGATTGTTGATAGCTGATGTTCAGCCTGATCCTGGGTTGGGCACTGCTGTTAAGGATCCCATTCTGCTAAGATTTCACACCAGGGGGAATTTGGCTGCAGTCTGACCCCAAACTGTGACACGAGAGCATGTCCAGAGCTGCTTCCAGTGAAATGTGTCTGCCTGCCTCTTTTAGATGGGGTCAGGGAGTCCCTGCCCTCAGCAAAGAAAGCTGGAAAAGGGAATCACACCAGGAGGAGGCTGGTGGGACAAACTGAGGGGTTGTGCCTTCGTTTGCTTAATTACGTGACTTGTAAAGCGTGTCCCCAAAGCCAAGGGAAATGTGAGGGACATCACCCTCAGGGTGTCACCATGAGTCACACCCAGAGACCCCCCAGCACAGCCCGGGGGACAATTCACGGCTGGCCTGGGGACTGGCACCCAAAGGACCAGAGAATGAACGGTGCCACTGCCACTCTGCCCATTTCCACTTCATGGGAATTTGGGGAGGCAGAAAATCCATACCCAACCTACAGCTGGGTCCTGTCGAGCCTGAAAGCCACCCTGGCTCCTGCCACCTGCTGAGGGCCACCAGGGGCACTGACCCAGGGGATGTGAATCCCTAAGGGGCACCAGGAACAGGGATTGGAGCACCAGGAGCAGAGAACTGAGCACCTAAGGAGCACCAGGAGCAGGGATCTGAGCCCCTAAGGAGCACCAGGAGCAGAGAACTGAGCACCTATGGAGCACCAGGAGAAGGGATCTGAGCCCCTAAGGAGCACAGGAGCAGAGAACTGAGCACCTAAGGAGCACCAGAAGCAGGGATCCGAGCACCAGGAGCAGGGATCCGAGTCCCTGAGGAGCACCAGGAGCAGGGATCTGAGCACCAGGAGCAGGGATCTGATTCCCTAAGGAGCACCAGGAGCAGGGATCTGATTCCCTAAGGAGCACCAGGAGCAGGGATCTGAGCCCAAAAGAAGCAGGGATCTGATTCCCTAAGGAGCACCAGAAGCAGGGATCCGAGCACCAGGAGCAGGGATCCGAGTCCCTGAGGAGCACCAGGAGCAGGGATCTGAGCCCCTAAGGAGCACCAGGAGCAGAGAACTGAGCACCTATGGAGCACCAGGAGAAGGGATCTGAGCCCCTAAGGAGCACAGGAGCAGAGAACTGAGCACCTAAGGAGCACCAGAAGCAGGGATCCGAGCACCAGGAGCAGGGATCCGAGTCCCTGAGGAGCACCAGGAGCAGGGATCTGAGCACCAGGAGCAGGGATCTGATTCCCTATGGAGCACCAGGAGCAGGGATCTGATTCCCTAAGGAGCACCAGGAGCAGGGATCTCAGCTCTCCTTCAATTCCCGATCCCAATTCCCCCTCAGCACCGAGCTGCCTTCATTGCAGAGGGGACAGTGCCATCTACAGCCACCACTCAGCCTGGCTGTGGGTGGGCGAAAATCCCGCAGTAAATGCACATTATTCTTAACTCAAACAAACACCGGGGCTTTCTACAGCTAATTGATAAATACCACTGTCCTGGGTGTTTTTAAAGGCTTTCATCCGAAGGGGGAATGGTGAGATCTGCTCTGTTCAGGGAACCTGGGTGGTTTCTGTCCCCACTGAAACATTTCCAAATGTTTCTCTGCTGCTTCCCTTCTTCCCTTCAGGCTATAAATCTGTGCCTGCTCTCCAGAATGGGAAAAATCAAGGGATTGTTCTTGCTGCGATTCCAGTGGAACAACTGCACATTTGTAGGCTGTGGAGTATCTTGTTGAAGGCTGTAGAGAAGAGGAAGTTTGGCTCTGTTTCGTTCCAAAATTCAGGGTTAGGTTGGGTCTGGCCCATGTGATCCCTTCAGAGGATAATAATTTCCAGCAACTACACCTGAAAAGTGCTGAAATCAGAGCAATGCTAAAGGAGAAGGTTTATGAGTTTCCATGCGAGCCAGTTCACTCCCGAAACCTGGAGTAATTTCATTCTGCAGCAAAGCTTCAGCTGTAGCAAGCTCCTGTAACAGAAATGTAGCACCAGGCAGCTCAGGAAAAAGCAGATTTCTGCCGCTGAACCCATAGAAATATCTCCTGTTAGCGAGGGTTTTGCCACTCAGTTGACAATTCAGTTCCAGGCAGTGGAGCACAGTGGGAATCAAATCAGATCTCATCACCAGAGGAGGAGGATTTAACATTGTAATGAGCGAGATGGACTGATGTTTAAATAGCAAGAGATACTTGGGTGAAGATTAAAGGACTTTGAGTCATGGATCCGAATTCCTTGGTTAAATAAAATTTCCGGTGACATTTGCACGACAATTCTGGGGAATTGCACTGTGTGGATTTAGTGTGTGATAAAGCTTAACCTGTAGGATCTCCTGCAAAGTGCAAGAACTCTTTTCATCATGAAATGTCGACCTGCTTGACCTCTTCTCACTGATTCTGGTCTTTGACCTTGGCATGCATTGTCCAAACCCAGAGAATGAAAGGACAAGCATCATCCTTGGGGCTGGGCCGGGAGGATGGTCAAGCTCCAGGATCACAAACCCCCTGGGATCTCTGTGACCGAGCACCTGGAACAGCTCAACTAAACCTGTCAGACCTCAGGGCAGTTGTTCTTTGGAGCAGACTGAGGGGCAGCTGACTTCTCAAGGCACTTTCTAGTTTTTTTCTATTATTCTAAAGACAAAATTAGAGCAAACAAAGGTAGAAAATCCTTGCTGTGGTGCATTTGTGACTACCAGTTCCAGTTCCCCACGTAACAGAAACAGTTTGTGAGTCGGCCAGCGTTGTGTGGCTGCAGCCTTTCCCATCTTTAAGGAAAATTTCCAGTAATTATACATTTATGCTGGGCTGTGAGTGCTCACCCATCCCCTTGGAGCTGGAGATAGCATTTGCAGTACCCTGGGGTGCAGCAGTTATCATCCCCGGCCTTGCAGCGAGGCTCTGTGCCCGCGACCCTTCCTCCCTCCGAGAGCTGGAGCTCTCTGTTTATCTCCAAATAACAAATTCTCTGCTCAGGCTCAGTTAACACACGCTAACCTTGGTGTAAACATTTTTCTCCTCGATAAACTCCCTCGGGATAAATTTCTGCTTGGTTTTTGTGGAGTAGCTTTGCTGGAATGGTGCAGAATTCTTGGGGTTTCACGCTGCGTGCCCCCTGCAGAGGTGTTCTGCCTGCTGATGACAGGACAGACTCAAGCTGTTCTTTTTTGGTGAGGCAAGGCCACTTGAAGGACAGCTCTCCCCTCCTGCCACCCGTTCCCATCTTGTGCACGAGAAAATGCAGAACTTTTGTAAAATGTCACAGTGCCTTTGCTTAGCAAAGCTCCCTCGGAAAACACACGGGTGGTGCCGTGAGGAACGAGCCGCTTGTTTCCGTGGGTTCTGAGAGGGAGATATTTCCATCCTTTTCCCGAGGCAAGCTGTAAATCAGTAAGAAAAAGACTAACTGATCCCAAAAATGAGAGCTTGCTGCCCTAGGAGTGAGGGAGGATTCATTATGTAAACACCAGGCAGTCTTTAGGAGCGAATTTGGAGTTCGCAGTGAAAATCACTGCTCACTTGGTTCCTGGCAAAGCTGCCTCCAAATTATCTGCTGCTTTTTATAGGAATCGGGTTTATTCCGCGGGGTTTTCATGACAGCCCTGCTGCAGGCATGGAAGAGGTTGCTGCAGTCTTTGTTGTGCCCTTGTGGAGCTTCACTCTTCACTTCTGCCTTCTCCAAGGCCTCGTAAATCCCAGCTCCGGCGCAGGTCCCCATGGGTGGGTGGCACTGAGCTCCACCTGCGAGTTCATTTGGAGGGGAAAGGTTTGTACCTCATCCAGCTGGGGTTTGGGCAGGGATTCAGGTGTCCCCATGTCCCTGGAGGGAGAAATATCCCTGTGGGGGAATTCGGGAAGGACGTGAACAGTTCCCCCCGTGCCTGGAGCACAAGTGTGGGTTTATACCTCTGCCATGCAAGGGCTGGGTCTGGGATGCTTGGGAATGCTGATTCCAGCATTAAATCGTATTTATACACAAAATGTATAAATTCTGGGACAGGAGAAGGTAATGAGTCACTTCATGGGCTCTATGAATGCAATTAATAAAGCATTAATGACACAGGGATGGCATCCTGTCAGCTGAATTCCTACAAAAAAAAGCTTCTCCTTGAATTTCTCCCCTTCCTGTGCCAATTCTGGGGATACCGAATCATTTCCCCTGTCCGTGTTTATCCAGCGTGTGCTGTGCTTTGGAGGGAATGGATGGAGCTCAGGGGCTGCAAATCCTGCTCCACCCACCCCATCCCTAACTCCTGCTCATCCCAGGTCTGACCCCATCCCTCATTCCTGCCCATCCCAGGCCTGACCCCATCCCCAACTCCTGCCCATCCCAGGCCCGACCCCATCCCTAATTCCTGCTC
>VYZT01056390.1:620-13480 GCA_013400735.1 Pomatostomus ruficeps | reverse complement strand
TCTTGTTGATGCAGCCCAGCATCACATTGGTTTCCTTTGCAGCATCATCACAGAGTTCACTGATATGAGCTTGTTGCCCACCAGGTCCTTTCCACAGTCAGTTAGATCTGAGCCTGTCCTGCACTCCTGGGTTGTGTTTTTCCAGGTGAAATACCTCACACTCGTCCAGTTAGCCCAGTCTTTCAGCCTATCCAGGTTTCCTTGCACAATGGCTCTCCCTGACAAAATGCCCACTTCACAACTCAGTTTAGTATCGTTGGCAAACTTTATCAGACTACACTTGATCCCAACTTCCAGATCACTTAGGAAGATACTAAGCAAGAAGAGGTGAAGATATTAAAAATTATTATATATATATGAAGATATTATGAAGATATATTATTAAGATATATATATAATATACAAAAAGGGATTTTGCTCATACAGCTTAATGGTGGTAGCTGCTGTGAAAGAACAAAATATTACAAAACCTGATTACAGTGATGCCTATTCAGGAAAAACCAGCCAAAAACTTACATATGTTTGAGCATGCCCTTCTGTTCTGAACCAAACTCACTGATTTCAGTGCGAATATTTATTCTGGGCTCAGCTTCATGTAAGTGAAAAGAAGTTCTCAGGTTCTGCTCAGTCTTGCACATCTGGTTGAAANGTTCTGCTCAGTCTTGCACATCTGGTTGAAAAGAAATGAGGTGAGCAAAGTACTTGCCACCCCTCAGACAGAGGGAAAAGCACATGATGAGAGCCAGGGCTCCTGGTGTGTGGATGATCTGCCACATGGCTGCCAGCTACGGGACAGGAGTCCCTGAAATAAGCACAGGAAAAGGGGCAATTCTATAGGGACAATGAATCCCTGTGTGGGAGATCCCTGCACTGTCAGTAAGTCAGCATAGACAGTGCAGTTCTAGCAGGGTCCCAGGTTTGTACCTTTCAGAGAGTGTAAGATGTCACACTTAGCCCTCCTTGAGGTAGCTACTTGTGCCAGGCAACAATGAAAGAAGGCTTACTTGACACTAATGTACAGACCACAGATCCGTGTACAGAGTCTGGAGAGGCATTTAGATAACCATGGTCTCTTTGAGACTGGAGCTCATCAGTCTTTTTTCTACATAACCTTTAATCCCAGCTAAAAAAACAGAAAAAACCCCCAACCAATCAATCAAAAAAACCCAACCAACCAAACAAGCTCCCCCACAAAAAACCAAACAAACTAAAAAAACCAAACCCAAACCAAAAGTCCAAACCCTAGGTGCATTTGCGTTGTGATTATTCTATTTTTGACATAATATATAACTATATATTCTCAATCTACAAGTCTATTTTTTGTAACATATATTAGACCTTTTATCAGCATTTGCAATGAAAAGTCTGCTTCTGTGCATCAGGTAGAAAATGCACTTGGCTTCTGCATATGTTTCAAGTTGTAGATTAAGCACTGATTGGCCAGAGCGTATTCATAAATACCTTATTAATGTATTTTAAAGTCAGGATAATTTATCAAATATTTACAGAGTTAATTTATACCCTTGATTTAGATATCTTTGATGAAATTGGCTGCCTAATTCTTTGATGGCCTTCTTTTCCATTGTTTTGTAAACCAGTCGTTAGCCAGTGAACCAGTGAGCTATTAAGAAAATTGTCAAGGTAAGTATGATACAAAAGCAAAGCTTTTCATAACACTTCAGCAATACACAATGCAGTCAAGTGAAAAGAAGAGAAAAAAGGAAATCTTTAGGACTCTGTGTAATGCATTGAAATCAAAATATCTATCCCCATTTATTGTGCAAAAGAATTGGAAAAGCAAAATACTACTTGAATGTCTGAGTCTCTGTCTCTATAAAAACTGAAGTGAAACTATAGTACCCACTCATTCCTACTCCAAACCAGTACTGACTGCATATAATTCACCTTTCAGCTATTCCCAGAAAAGACAAACTTCAGAAAAAGAGATTTTCATAGCTTGAAATATAACGACCAAATTAAGAGCTTGATACTGTGCAAAATACTGGCCCGTACCAATTCACACAAAAAGCGCTTTAAAAAGCAAAATGCACCTGCACAAGTGCTTTTGACTTTAATCCACATACTTACAAACAAGGTGCATGTGGTTCAAAGGTGACTTTTTAAACACACAGAAAGCATTTTAGATACTGAATTAATCTCTGTTATGCAGGGCAGTAGAAACACATTACTTGAATTGTTCCACAGGAAGAGTTCAAACATCCAGCTCTGGGGAGCTTGGGAGATTTAGAATGAAACATTTCAGTGAAAATATATGCAAAGCTTGTCTTCTTCAAATCCCTTTGCAACTGTTTCTGGCTGCTTTTAAACACATGAGCAGTGCCAAGGAAATAGATGGTAGATAAAACTAAAGAACTTCTGCCAGGTAATCACCTCAGTGTGATCGCTTACCTACTTACTAGCAAAGCTTTTGCAGGAACTTTTTCACTGAGCTGTCTTTGAATCAATCTGTCTTCAACTTCTTTCTTGGAAAATCCCAATATTATTGCTGTCTGCAAGTGCTTATCAGACAAGCGTCTCATGTAATAATTTATGGTGGCCTTCAAAACTGGATTTCAGATCCAATCTTTCATTATTTAGACAGCACTGTTCTCCCACTGAGTCTGTTCCATCATTATGATGAACTTCATAAACCATCATAGAAGCACTGCATTACTAATTTGTCAAAGAGCATTGTATATAGATTTTATTTTCTAAATAAAGTTGGTTAAACACAATTACCTTATAGTGAATTAAGTATTAGAAATTACTTTTGCTAGGTCTTTTAGCCATTTCCCTAGTTAAATTATATATTGGGCAAAACTAAATGAAACCCAACAAAAACTGATTCCTAAAATAAAATAAAATAAAATAAAATAAAATAAAATAAAACAGAACAATGAGGTGCATGGATAGACTACAGCTATGATGACTGCGGTGTTGTAAGTTTCAAAACAACTTAAATTCTGTTTCCTCTCTGCTAATTGTGGCCTTTGTGATTGTACAGAATAGCATGCATATCAAAACAGACACTGCATTTTTAGCAGTACGAATAAGAAGATACAATGCAAATTGAAAACCCAAACAAAATTTCTCAATTACCTTACAAAACCTATATTAAACCCTTTAAAACCTCAGCATGAGCTCACGTATTGTATGTCCTGTGTTGATCCTCTGCAAACAGCTCATTTTTATCCAGTTAGACCTCTGTTTATTGCCCACTGAAATATTCTGAAACAAATAAGTAATATATCAGTATTTATTTTGCCCTCTATTCTAAGAGTGAACTTTAGTCTAAAACTAATTCTGTACATGAGTACACACATTTCTGCTTATTGTTCCTGACAGTGACCATTAAAATCACACAGCAGTTATCCAAACACTCTGAATGTATTATTTCACAAATTACAGGGAAAACATTTTGAAACCTTACTTTAAAAAAATCAGGGATAAGACTTACTTAAAGAAATTGTCTTGATTTTAATACCCATACAGATGGAGAAAAAATTGTCTGAGAAATCGAAATAGCTAGCCCAAGATTCACATTCTTGGGAAATGGAGTTTCAGAGAAAGAAACAAACTGAAACCTTATGGATATTTCATTTCTATTTCACATTTTACCTCAGTTCACCTACTCAGTAAAGCTATTGTAAATATTTTTAGCAGACTATTGAGGAACTACTAACAGCATCTTCTTGTCTAACTAAAAGAGCCATTGATGATTTAGATGGACACTATTTTTAGTGCGCAGAAAGGTGCAGTTTTCTGGTGGTGATGGGAGGAGAGAATAAAGCATCCTCCAAATATTCAGCAAGAGTTAGCGGATGTTTAAAGGCCAAAGAAATTAAAAACTCTTTTCAAGAAGTCTGGTGTAAGAGAGAACCATTGACTTGTTTGACTGCATGACTAGGACTCTTTAATGTGTGACATGCTTCTGTGAAACCACCCATGGCATCAAGCTACACGGTCATGAGAAAGACTTCACCCACTGGGCTTTTTGAGATTTATTCTTGCATGTAATATGAAAAGGTGATTTGTGACACTTTGTTAAATGAAGTTTTTCGAAAATTACATATTTAGCTAATATAATTAAGCATTTTTGAGAAGCTCGAAAAGAACAGTTATCCAAGACCATGCAAAACTGTCAAAAACCAATTTCATTTTAAATGCACTTTGTCTTCCAGATACTGTTGTAAATGCTAATAGTCAAACAGTTTAATTAATCATATTATTATCACCCAATACTTCAAGAGATACTATCAACGTTAAAATTTGACATTTAAAATATAGCTTGTACAGGTGCAAAAAATTAAAATTATGACACAAGTCTATAAATTAATAAAGCACAGAGTGAGCCTAGTAGCAGAATAAAATGTTCAATTTGACCTTATTGTTGAAAACAATGATGGACAGGTACCTATTAAGTTATCGCTGTTCTGCATTAGCGAGAAACACAGTCAGGTCATAACACCTAAGTTATTAAAATGTCATATAAATTCTCGGCAGTTTTTCAGCTAACAAAAAAGACTGTAGGAGTGCTTGAATGATTTGCATTTTATTATAGCTTTTCTTTTATGTCCTTTTAGACTCCCAAAACTGCAGATCAAGCTGAAAGCTATCAAGTGGTGAACAGTGCTCAAGGAAATATGATTCTCTGGAAAGTCTGCATTACTAGACTTGCTCATTTGTCTTGAAAGCTTTTGGGGACATCAAAACACAGAAATATATGGTCTTTGGATAAATGTGAGCATTGCTAAGTTAGTGACTCATGACAGGTGACTTAGGTTAAAACTGAAAAATGAAAAAAATTTGTTTCATAGACTTTTTCTCTATTTAGTTAGCAGATTGAGCCTATATTTAGTCCATTTCAGATACCTTCCAGGTTTGAGATTCTTTGCTATCAGGAGAGATTACACCTGATCCTGGATATAGGCCTTATCTGTGCCTGTGAAGATACAGTAATAGAATCACAGAACACTTTGGGTTGGAGGACATTTAAAAGTTCATCTTGTTCACTGACCTGTCATGGGCAGGGACATATATGACTAGGTCAGGTTGCTTCATCCACACTTGAACTCGACCACCAGTTTTCTGACAACAACTCCCTGAGGAAACTTGTTCCAATGTCTCACCATCCTCCTTGTAAAAATTCTTCCTTAAGTAAAATCTAAATGTGACCTCTTTTAATTTAAAATCATTGTACTCTCACTATAGGCCTTGGTAAAAAATGTGTCTCCATCTTTCTTATAAGTCCACTTTAATTATTGGAAGGGTGCAATAGGATCTGCCTGAAGTCTCCTCCAGGCTGAACAACCCCAGCTCTCTAAGTTTTTCTTCATAGGAGAGGTGTTCCTGCCCTCTGACCATTTTTGTGGTTCCTCTCTGAACCCACTCTGTAACAAGTCCAGGTCCTTCCTGTGCTGGGACCCCAGAGCTGGAGGCAGCTCTGCAGGTGGGGTCTCAGCAGAGTGGTGAGAGGGGCAGAATCCCCTCCCTCCCCTGCTGCCCACGGGGCTTTGGATGTAGCCCAGGACTCTCTTGGCTTTCTGGGCTGGGAGTGCCCATGGCTGGCTCATGTCCAGCTCTCACCCCCAGCACCCCCAAGTCCTTCTGGGCAGGGCTGCTCTCCATCTGTTCATCCCCAGCCTAGGCTGGCACTGGAGGGGGGTTGCCCTGACCCAGGTGCAGCACCAGCACTTGGCCTTGTTAAACCTCATGGGATTCCCTTGGGCCACTTCTCCACCTTGTCCAGGTCCCCCTGGATAGCATCCTGTCCCTCAGGAGTGCCAACAGCACCACTCAGCTTGGTGTCATCTGCAAACATGCTGAGGGTGCACTGGATCCCTTTGTCTATGTTATTAATGAAGGGGGGGCTGTGCCTGCCTCTGCCGTCCCAGCTGCTGCACCGAGGTTCCTGCAGCTGCCCATTTTCGCCATCCAGCCCCCCCGCCATTACCATTGAGGGAGATGGGGCCAAGCTCGCACCACAGCGTCCCTGCAACCTCGGGGGAATCATCGCACCCCCCCTGCCCGGCCGGGAGCCACCAGCACCCCTGGGGCTGTGACCGGAACTGCACCAAGGGGAAAGGGCCTGCAGCCCAGAGAAGGCTGATACTGGGTCTCTGGGTCTGTTTGTTGTGGCTGCTACTGTTGTTGTTTGTTTGTCTTGTCACACATATACATACCACTAAAGAATTGTTATTCCTTTTCCCATATCTTTGCCTGAAAGCCCCTTAATTTCAAAGTTAAAATAATTCAGAGAGAAGGGAGTCATATATTCCATTCCAAGGGAGTTTCCCATGTTCCTCAGCAAACGCCTCAAACAAAGTACTCTCAAACAAAGACATACTCATTCCACACCAAATCCCTATCTTTCCAGCTTAGAGATAAGAATCTTGTAGGGGAGAATATCAAAGTCCTTATAGATATTCAGTGAGATCCACAGGTCTTCCCTTATCCACTGATATAGTCACTTCATTGTGGCTAGATTACTCAAGCAACATAAATGTCTCAGAAAGTGGTCCACAGCAGCCAAGGCAAGAAATGAGGAATTGAACAGCCAAAGAAAACCCTGGGAAGCAAGACTATAGTCATGTCTATCTCCAGAAAATCTCAGAGGTTTATCACTTGAAGTTAAACTCCCTTCTGAAGTCAGATATTAATGCCTGGTCTTTCTCAATTACCCATTCTGGCTGCAACAAGCACACTTTTTCTAATATTACTGAACAGCTGTCCATTTCATTTTTGCCATTTCTTCTTTTGCACGGGAAAATTAGAACCCACAAGTTCCTCTCTGCTCCTACTTCCACTCTGTGTTCGCTTTCTGAATCAGAATGTGACAAAAACTCTTACTGGGCAAGATGTATATGAAAACGATGGCATGTATTGACATCTGGACTCATGACAAGTTCCCATTTTGTTTGGGGCATTGAAAAGCGTAGGCGAATGAAAAGTCCTGGATATTTTTTCAATAATTTTCTGAATAAAGAAAGAGATACTTGGGTCTTACTGCCTCATACAACAAGGATTTAGTTATTGAGCATTAAATAGGCAAGAAAACAAACAACTGTCACTTTTCAGAATGAAGAAGAGAAAAACATTTCTAGGTCCTCTTTCTTTATCAAGAAACTTTCCTCCAGGTGTTATGAACTGACACAGGAAAGAACTGAAACACCATATCTGAACCTCTCCCTGTCACGTTTCTTCAGATAACTGTGATGCCTTAAGTGCTGGTAAAAATAAGAGGCAGACACAGCAGTATAGGGAAAAAGGTTATTACATTCGTTTAATAGGATCCTAGTGTACACCTCCCAGAGAGTGTGTGTGTACAACCTGTATACAACTTTATGGACTTTTCAAATTAGCATATCTACCTAAAATCCCCCATGAGTAACCTAACAAGTGAGGTAACTATCCCCCTATTCCACCCCCCAGCCCCCCAAAAGAAACTACATCCTAGCTCAAAAACATGTCTCAGAGAATAGACTCTTCAAGGCTGGAGCCTGTAGTTTTGAGATAGTAGGGATGTTTTGTCTTCTCCCCTCAGAGAACCCACAAACTAAACTAATATCAGACTACAAAATTTTAAACATACAGTACTAAGGATACAAGGTATAAGGGTAAGGGGTAGAAGGAAAGAGAAATGGTATAGGGAAAGGGTATAAAAATGTATAAAAAGGGTATAAAAAGAAAAGACAAAAAAACCTCAGGCATCAACTGTTCAGGGCTTCCTTCTTGCATTTTTTCAATCTCCCAGCAGAACTAATTGAACAAACCAGGTAAGAGGAGTGAATCTGAGCACTTTGGAGGGACTGCACATCTTTGTCAGAGGTATTGTGATGCATTATCTAGGGATGGTCATATCCAGTGGGTGGCATTTTTGAACAGTGTTTTAAAGCATTTCATGTACATTTGCAGCCCTGCAAATTCTTTTCAGATGTTCAGGCATCTGACTGTCTGGCTTATTCATTTCCTTTTCATTTCCAAAGCCTCTTCTATTTCAGAGAGGCAAATACTCTCTAAGGATAAGTATTGTTGTGAAAAACCTTGGTGGAACTACAAGAATCAAATTTTTTAAGTGCAGCCAAAAAAATAAACCAAAACCCAAAAACCTTTCTGTACCCAGACTGAGGAAAATTGATACTCTTTATGAGCCCTGTATAAAAACAAAGATTGTGATAACTAAAAAGTATGCACATCAATTACACTTAATTGACTTTTTATGAGGTTCACATTTCTGTTCAGATAGCCATTTAACAGAGCTTTTAAAACCCTGTTGGACTGTATTATCTGAAGGTGTCTAAGTTTTGGTTTCCAACCCTTCTGACACAGGAAAGAGCTCTCAGATAGTGTGTTCTGCTTCAGAAAAGAGTCAACATAAAATTTAGATAGTGTAGGTATTTTTTAGTATTTTTCCCTCAAGGAGATGACCTGCCTTAAAGTTGTGCTCACCTTAGCAAATAGGAGTACTTTTGCAGATTTAAAAAAAATTAATACTGATACACCATTGCCATCCTACATGCCTTTCAGGGGTTTTCCCAGGTTTCACTGTGGTTCTAATGACTGAATGACCACCAGTAACTGGACCCCAACAGATGCATTTCCAGAATATGTGTCCTGTTTTCATCTCGCCATTCACAGTGTGAAGTAAAGCATGATGTAAGGGGACACAAGAGTTTTGTTTCAAAATTTCACTCCTGCTAAGAGCAAGATTGCACAGAAAAGTGACAGTTTCTAAAGAAAGCCATTAATGGTTCGTTGTCATCCTCTTACTGGCAGTCGATTTGCTCAAACATAGCTCCAATGTCTAAACCCTCTCTTTTTCTTTATTTTCATGATATACACTCCCTCACCTAGCCCAAGTTAAAAACACCAAAGTTATAACAAACAAAAAGGTCTTTTCCCCTTAAAGGAAGATAATTTTGCTTCTGTCATAAAGTCAGCAAATAAATACTACTAGGTTTTAAGGTTTAGTTTCAAAATAAACCTTTATATATGCAACAGAAATCCTATAGGTCAAAACACTTTGCATAGAAAAAAAATTTAAAAGTATTTCATACCAGTAAATGAGTTTCTTTTGTTGCTGTTGTTTTTCATAGAGGATGTTGTATGTCAAATTGTATCCACTGAGTACATAAAAGGCTGCAAAAAAACCAGCTGGCAGTATTTCCTTGCTCTCACTTCTGTCATAAGGATCAAATCCCTGATTTCTCTCTCTTGGCCAGTTTCTAGGTGAAGCTGCTATGGTATTTTCTACATAAGTGACAGACATTTAATAATCTTCTGTAGAAGAAAGTTCAAAACATAAGTAACTTGGAAAGCAACAGGCCTTACCTTGACAACTTTTTCTTACCAAAACAACCCAAAATCTGAACTTTTGGCATTATACTAGGTAGGTGTCTCAAAGAACCACCTTACAGCCACAGTGTATTTGATCAGGGGTTCAGGAACAGCTGGATCTGACTCAGGTGTGGGGGAAGAAATGCACATGGTGTGTGGCTGTAGTATCAGCAATATATCAAGCTCCACTGGTACAGCTCAGGCGTTTGCTAGTATTGTCCCTGCTGGTGTTAGTTGTAGAGCTAATAAGAAAAAAGTAAACTGCTGTGATTTATAGCAGTTTTGTATTACAGGATATAGAGCCTATTTTTAGTTTGGGCACAGGAATATTTCCTTTGAGCAAGTTTCACTGTCAACGTGTTAAATTAAAAATTTCAAACGTTCCCCTAACGTGGATCTGTGAATACTGCTTAAAATTCATTAGGCTTTGCTGTTGTTTAGCCTTTCCCTTTAATTAGTTTTCAGACTGTACATTCTTTATCATTACCCCAAGCAAGATAAAAGGAGAAAGTTTAATACACTTCATTTGTGCCATGAACTGAGTAATTTGTGGAAGGTGCTGTATAAAAAAGGTAGCTTTTTTACCAACCTACCATTTTCAATTTGATTACTGTTCACATATTGCTACGTCTAATCTAGGGTCTCACTGTATTTTGTGGATATATCTTTGAGAATTGCTAGAAATGCCCTCACATATTGAAAAGATAGAAAATAGTATTTTTAAAATTTATTCCAAATGCATACAAGCCAATTGGTTTTAATTGTTTGGTTTGGGTTTAGGTTGATGTTTTTCCTTTGTTATGTTTTTGGGGGTTTTTTGGGTGTATGTTTATTTTAATGTATTTTTGTAATAATAATATCTTCTTTTGGACATGTACAGATACTGGATCCTAACCTGTTAGTACCATTGCTTTTAATCTGGGGACTGCAAAAATAACTGAAATCAATTATATTTTAATGAAGCCCATCATTAGAAGGTGAATTGTTGCAAGGTCCTCTATATCAAAATATTTCTTTACAACCCTTATCAAAGGTTACAAATAAAAGACAGATATTATTTAAATATTAGTTTTTTGAGGTATTTCGATATCTAATGAACTAATTATTCTTCAGTTTCTTTACTGCATTAAAAAAAATGGAAAGCCTTGTTTCAGATTTAAAATTGCTCTTACAGTTTTGATTAAAATACCAAAACCAAAGCTATTTATTTGAAGTAAATAAAATAACCAAAACAAAACAAACCCAAACCAAACCAACAAACAAAACAAACACAAAAAGACCCTAACCAAACTACAACTAAGAATCCAACCAACCAGCCAACCAAAAATACTCCCAAACCAAATTGAAACAATAGAATGCAGCTTTAGAATTACACAACTTGGACAGACACCTGAGAAAGTTAAAGTCTTTAAAATTTTGGCCCATAACTAGAAATATAAGCATTTTGTATTTCAGTTTGCTAGTTGTATTTTCTCCTGTCTTTAACAAGACCTTTAAGCATGTGTTTTAAATGGCTCTGTAAAGCTGAGAAGTCACAATTGGTCCCCATGGATTCTAAGATTTCTCCATGTTTTACAATGAAAAGTAGACACTCTTGCAGCAAAATTTGTCTTCCAGGTTTCTTGGTATTTCCGGCAAATGTTCTCCTTCCCATTCACAGCAAATCTGCCTTTCTGTGACATCCTAGCCTTAAGAAAAGAAGACCAAAGCTGCTTCTGCTCAGATACATCATCTCAGACACTGACAACTACCAAAGCAGTAGAGAAGGAAGGTAGGAAGAGCCAAATACAGGAAATATTTTCTTTGCCTCCAAAAAGCATGATTCAGAAAGCTTCTCGGTTAGAAATTCTACTAAGGCTTTTGTGTTCCAATGGTTATCCCATATCAATGTATTTTTTGTTTCCTGGTTTGTTAAGCCTGTATGTTCTTCAGGCACAATGTTCTGTGGCAAAATGTCAGGCAATCAACTTTAATTTTATGTTAAGTAGAAAATTACTTCCTTTGAAGTCTGATGTCTTAATCTAGGGATATTCTGCTAAGTGGTGAACAAGTGTTCTCTGTGAATTTCCATCACATTTGTGACTATAGACATTGATTGAAGGGTACATTTCTGTAAGAAACTCTCCATAGTAACTAGTTTATTCTGAGTATAAGGATAAATAATGTTGCATCTTGTCTATTTGTTTAAATTTTGTTTAGAATCTACTTTTTTGAAAATTTTATTTGAAAAGAGTCAAAGGACATCTGAGAACTGACAGGTCTGTAAGTCTCCAAGGATACATATCTTCTGGCTGTATGGCTCAGAGTTTGGAATTTTAAAGTTCCCACTTTCTGTAAATGTGCATCTTTGATTTTGCCACCCTACTTTATCTACTTGATGATGAAGTCACAGCTTGAGCTCCTTCACAAATCCCAGTGACATGATTAATTCTTAAATTAATTAGCCCAAGTTCCTACAGTAGCAGCTATTCAAACTTGAGCACACAACATACACCTGGGTATTATGCATGCAAAGTGGGTAACAGGCTCTTCAAACCTGCTTTCTCTTCCTAGGGGGTAAACCAGTGACATGGTACAGAGGCACAAGGAGAAAAAATCTTCATCCACGATGTGCTCCAGTGCCATACAGTTAAAGTAAAGAGCATCTGATCCTGCTATAGAAATTACAGTCTGAAGGACAATCAGCAAAATTGCAGTGAGATCATACAGCAGAAAAAGTGTCAGAGCAAGGCAGGTTGAACTTCCTTGCAAAACCACATCTCTGATTCTCTTCAGGTGTGTTGATGCAAGAATTCTTCTACAAAGATCTACAAAATCTGACTTTCTAAACTTACCAAGAGATGATGATGTTTCTACCAAAAAAAATTTAACAAAAAATAGAATGAAAGCTGAATTCTTATTCCATTTAAGAACTATTGTAAACAGACTTGAAGAACTGCAAAAATATCCAAAACCCCTCCTAAAACCTCCATCCTTTAGACATAAGCCTTATCTTTCACTTTCTCAAATAAACAGCTTCAACATTTCCATCTTCTTATTCATACTGAAGCTTTTGTGAGCAAAGATCTTTGACATCTTTGAGATGTTTGATATTTTTATAATGTGAAAATTTTGATCCACCTAAAATAAAAAACCTCACATATTGAAAGCTCTTCAGGCTCCAAGTTAGCCTAGAATTGCACCTACAAATCTCCCAGTGTCTGACAGTTTACAAAGGCTTTCTTGAAACAGGTACACACTTCAGTGCAGCATTAGTGGAAAGTAGTATTTCATCTGTAGTCTGTTCCAACACTATTATGTTCTTCTAGAGGAATTTATGAGGCATCAGTAAGCTGTATCCCTTTGGTAAGTCCTGGTTGTATCACATATTGTAGTATTTCTTAGTGGCCAGATGAGCAACCCAATGCTTGGTCATTGTCTCTCATGCCTTCAGCTCTTGAGAACTTTGCTGAAGCTGCAATGAGCTTCGTATGTCAGTTTTGACCAGCAGCCCTATAACTAATGCCTTTCTAACCATAAGGAAT
>VYZT01056387.1:0-34163 GCA_013400735.1 Pomatostomus ruficeps | reverse complement strand
GGCGGGCACAGCGCGGGCACAGCGCCCCCTAGCGCCCCGCGCGGGCCAGGAGCCCGGGCCGGGCGGCTCCGGGCGGGAAAGGCGCGAGCTCGGTAACGGCAAAGCCCGAGGGATGCCGCCGTCCAGATACCCGGGGAAACACCGTCCCGGCCTTTTTACCCCATTTCTGGTGTCTGAAACGTTCGATGCTGCGAAGTGCCAGGTGCTCCTCGCTCCCGGAGTGCCATGAGAGAGTTCATCTCCCACGGGAGCAACCTGCAGATGCCCCGGCACTGCTCCCTGCCTGGCTCATTATCAGCTCCATCAGCTGATGGTTTCTATTTCTATAAGCCTTCCAGATTTTGGCCTTTCCACATGCCACCATGATGGCAGAATCACATAATGGTTTGGGTTGGAAGGGACCTTAAACCTCTACTTCCAACCCCCCTGCCATGGGCAGCGACACTACAACATCATATCTGAACGCTAACTTAAATAAAATAAATTTTGTTCCTTATTTCTTATCTGTATTTAAAAAGAAAGAGTCAGCAGGCTATGCTGAAAGCCCTTCTACCTTTTAATTTCTTTTTCATACTGTGTATTTTAATAATGGTTACTGCATATAATACATTTAACAGCAGTTTCTTTAACTACTGACTGTGTATCTTCTTACCAGCCCTGGACATTTTCCCCATCTCAGAATCCAATTAAGTACTCAAAACACCCACAAAGGAAGTAAAATTAATCTGAGAGAACTGAAAATTTGAATAATTAAAATAACTGAAATTAATACTTGTTGATGATAGGTTTACATAAGTATTTAACAGAACTAAGCAAATTCAACATATATCTTACATATTTATACAAGATTTTAACCACAGCTGTCAGGTTTTAGTATAGTGCACAGATTCTTGTTACCAGTAAAAGGAAAAAAAAAATCTCTTTTTAAAATATAGTCTGTTATATCAGTGGATAGGTTGCTTTGTCCTTTTAATTTTTTTCTTTCTTTTTTTTTCAGCTACAGTACCTTCTTAGCAGGATATAGTAAGATGGAGATATCAACTCATTTCTTAGCAGGATAAAGAGGTGAAGATATTCTTTAAAAAACACATGCTCAGTATAAAGTCATTTTGCTACATGTGTATATGAACCAAGTCAGTTGAGGGCAGTTAAGTACATTTGTGTGTGTGATGGGAATTCTTGTAGACATAAATAAACACGGACATCATCAACTCAAATGAGGGGCTCTGGTGGACTGTGGATTTAAAAGGTCTCCAAACAGGGAGGAGCCTTTTTTCAAAACAGCACAGTCAAAATTACAAGGAATTACATGTTTACATGAAGAATCTGATATCTGACTTCACATTTCAGCTCAGCCTCTTCAGTTTATCAAAGGAAAAGATAAGACGTGACTTCAGTCACAGTTGCTCACAGACAAGACCTTCAGAATGACCTTTCTTCAGTCTGCCATTCAACAATGGCATGATTCAAATCCAGAAGTCAACTTTTATGTCTCAATTTTTCTTTCCCCATGTACATTCAGGAAGCTGAGAAAATTGCTTAGGAAGGATCATATCTTCTCATGAACAACATTGGTTTTATTGCTAAAAGGTAAGCATTACACATCTTTTAACATGGGTCATTTGGCCTTGCCATGTGTCTGATGATCCAATTCTTATGAATAGTCCTTTTCATGGGTGTGGCAGTCACCCAATTACTTTTACTTGCACAATCGTTTCCATGCTGCTGTCCCTCCCCCTCTTTATCTCCCCACCTCTGATCCTTTCCTCTTACATTAGTTTAAATGGTTGAGAGATCAGAGATAAGGGGTCATCTATGCTAAGGATCTTTAGATCTTAAAAATATAGATGCTTACAATTTATGAAAAAAAGCGAGTGAATAAGGTACCATTTTCATCTAGAAAATCTGCCTAAGCAGACAACTTGTAAAGAGCTTATGCATAAAGAGGAAGCTGATGTAGTAGACTTTGGAGTCCATCCCTCTGGGAATAGACTGACTACCATGAAGATGGAGCACAGGATCCCAGTAAGGTGTAGGTTTTTGTTTTATGCACCTAAGCTCACACAGGATGGGAAAAAATGGCTTTATTTCCTCTGTGTCACTTTGTTGTTATAGTCTCCTGTGTTGCTATGATGACTCCCATCTCCACGGAGAATACCATCAGGCTCTTTTCTCTCTGGAGTTCTGCAGCTCTGGAGTTTGGTTTCTGAAAGTTATAGATGAAAAAGGTAGGCATGGGGGCAGACCTTATCTAGAGAGAACTGTTTTCCCTTGCAAGCTTGTCACCTATGAATCTTTTCTTTCCTTTTTCACTTAAACATGCTCACAAACATAAAAATACCTAAATTGTACCTGACTCTGTCTCAGGTGGAGAGATTAAACACTTCTTTGTTGGGTTAGAAAAAGAAGTTGCAATATGTGCTTTCAGATAAATTACATAATGATCTCACTATCAAGTCTCGTCTTACACACAAAAGTAAAAAAGCACTGCTCTAAAACACTGGATTGTCCTGCATTTTGCCTAGCACAGAACTCCATCAGACCTCTATCAGAATAAGTTTCTTGTAAGTCTTACAGATAAACATTTTTACTCAGCACTAGTGTTCACAGTTATAATTTGCCATGGACTTCCAAATTCTTACAACCTGTTTCTTCCTTAAAAAATGTTCCTTGAGATGTCTGTCCCTTTCCCAGTAGCCATACACTCACAGCAAGTGGAAACACTTTGTTGAACATTATTTGTACAAGAAATGAGAGAAAAGAGAGCTGCAGAGGGGTATTTTTCTTTCCAAACCATCCTGTTTGACAGTTCTGTTTCACACTTTTGGAAGATCTCAGCAGTGCCTCACCCTAACTGCCTTGCCAGTGACCTACCTCGGTCACACCATAAAGAGTTAGCAAACCCATCCTAAACTAAGTGTGACTTCCCGAGATGCTTATTTCATGGTTATTGCAGGAAATTAGTTGGGATACACCAGACAAAAATTGCAAAGAAGCTGGTGAGCTGTGGTTGTCCCACTGAAAGAATAAATAGGTACAGGAGTTTAGTCTTCAAGGACAGCCAACAATTCAAAAGGACAAACTGGCATCATTTTAGGCACAGTGCTAAAGCTAGGAAAACATAAAAAACCCCACTGCAGTTAGCATTTAGCATCCAGAAAGCTCAGTGGCTTTGTTGAACAGCTTTGGACCATGAAACTTGTGAAATGTCTGCAGGGGTGTTAGCACTTCCTGGCTTTGGCAAGGCAGGAAGTATTGCACAAAACAGCCCTTATCAGAGTATTTTGGTGCTGCCAGTCCCCATGCCTGCAAAACCCAAGAAGTCTCAGGCAATTATAAATGCTAACATGCAAAAGAAAAAAAGTGAAAGTCTCTGAATATGAAGAAAGCATAAACTTAGGATGCTTTTTAAAAATTTAAACCAAACTGAGTCAACCCTGAATTAATGTGTTTCCCCTTAATTTCAATAGTGTCTCACGCATTAAACTGTGAAACAGCAGAGAAATACTTGCCTTGTAAATATATTAGCAGAAAACCTGCTTTAAATAATCTGCCTTAGTGAAAAAACCCCAGAACTATGTACATTACAAAGCAAACATTAATAAAAACACATAGGGTATCAGAATAGGAAGAAAGTAATTGATCTCCTAGCTACGTTGTCATTATTATTCGCTTGATGATGCTTTGTATAAGATGCTTTATTTCGTCCTTCAAAAGGATTACAATCTAAACTAACACAGAGCCAGAACAGATGGTATAAACAGGAAAGGTAAAAGTAGAGAACAATAGACAAGCCCAATCTACATATATTCCATCTGTTTAAAATTAATGCCTTCATCACATTTTGTTGGAGATAAAAATTAATATCTGCACCTGGTCCTGAGAGAAGTACATGGATGGAGGGGGAAAATGCTGACTCTGTGGTCTGTTTTCTTTCAACAAAAAAATATTCCCAGGTGTCCTCATAGGAGTAGGAGTAGGTGAAGAGTTGATAGGATGAAATGTCAGTCATTCTCCAGAGCATTATCCCGACCAGCCCACCAGAAATTTTTAGCATAATTCAATGATAATGTATAAGAATTAATTATAGTGATTCATCCACCACATTGGGAATCTTTCTGAACAGGGACAATGCATCTACGCTCTCAAGGAGAGAGAGAAATTTCTGCTAAAACCTGAAGTACTTTCTTACTTTTTAGCTTGTACCAGCTCCTCAGTGGTGAAAAGCCTTGTAGTTATGAGGTATGGACCTCTCTTTAGAGCTGTAGAGAGCCCTTTCAACAGCATGTGAGCATTCAGTGCTGAAAAGTACTTCACTTTGGCTTTGGCTGAAGGCAAAATGCAGAATAACTCAAAGTTAGTGTGTCCGCATCAGAACATGTAAGATAAATGAGAATGAGTGACACAGAGGGTATAAACCTTTTAAAGCGCCTCTGCCTCTCCATTCAAGCTGAAAAATACCTGTTCTCCTATTATAGCTGGCCTTGGTTCACTGCTTCCTTACTAAGAGCTTACAGCACTCAGAAACTGCGCAGTGACAGTCTCCTTTGTAAAGCACTTCCCAAAGGCCCTGGAGCAGAGTGAGATTTGCAGCACACTATGAAAGCAGGCACACGTGCCCTCATATGTGGGACAGATCCAAATAGAAATTCATTAATGTAGGAAAAATTGAAGCCATGAAGTCCAGATCAACTTCTACACAGATCAACTTCTACATAGATAGAATAGAAAACAAATAAAATCTATGTCTTTCTGCAAAGTGGAGGAATTTGAGACTGATGAGATAGAAAGAAAGAGGGCAAAACACAGAAGTTTTTCAAAGCAATTTCATTATTGCATATTTTTGAACAAAATCCAAATAAAATTCAAAGTATTCCATAAACAGCACACCCACCACAGCTTGATTACCTGTGTGTTTGTGTATTGGAAACCTCTCATCACCAGCTCCCAGCTTCATATCCCTTATGACTGCACAAGTCCTATGTTGAAGCCAGTTCCTGCTGTCTTCCCAGCCACTCGCATTCCATGACACTACCTCGGCAGCCCTCCTCTGCCTCCATCTAATGCTTCAGCCATTGGCAGCAGGTCCAGCCACTGGTTCTGAGCCAAGAAGGTATTTGCTGGCCAGGCAACATTTGCTGATTGGCTGGTGACAGTCTGACAGGAGCGATCACTGCTGAGCTCGTGCAGCCTCTCCCTTCCTGGGGGCACTGCTTCGTGTCTCTTTCCTTCTCCCTTTCTATTAATCCGATTTTCACAAAACCTGTTGGAATTTGATGGGTGAGATTTCTGCCTTTCTGCCTAATTTCAAGTAATTTTCCACAATTTCAGCACCAGGGCTGAGAATTATTAGGGGATACACACCTCAGAACTTTGTTTCCTGATGACACCCAAGCTCTTAGAAAGGCCTGTAAAGGCTCTTCAGAGAAAACGTTGCTCACCAGCATTGGCACCAAGCACCAAGAATGATGGGATCAGTGCTGATCCTCTCAATTTTCCTTTGAGTTTGTGATGGGTCCACGACAACTCAGGTATATTATAAAACAATAGTAGTGTTACTGTACTGAACATACCTATTACATAGACCATGGTAAATTCTTATAGGTTAATAGTGATACTATGAATTGTTTTTTGTATATTCAAAGGCGGCTCTTCTACAGAGCAATCTCACCCCAATGAATCTCTGTTGCTACTTACCACATTTATTTTAATTCAGTGCAATAGCACAGCTTCAGCATAACCCAGCAAAGAGCTCAGCTGATGAAGTCAAACTGAAAAAAAAATATACTTTCTGAGCAAGTTAGTTCTAGCATCTCTCTGAATAGGATTTAGATCAGCGAATCTTTGTAATTCTGCCATTTGGTCTTGTGTTTGCTGTGGTTTGTGCAAGCATTCATGCCTCCAGAGGAGAATTTTTACATGGAGACATTTCCAATGTCTCCATTGGTTGCTCTATAGTAATTCTCTTTGATAGAGCAAATTGATGAACCCCAAATTAGAAAAAGATATATTTTTAAAAAGAAGATCTATCTTTCTGCTCATTCATTCCTCAACTCTTTGCAAATATTCCTCGTTACAGTGTCTTAGTTATGGTGTTTGTAAAGGATGAGTGATCTCTTAGAAGTTTAATGAGAACTGCAGTAACCAGAGAAAAATAAATGATAATCAAAGGCAGGGCGGAGTTATGATTATATTCTAGCATTTTCACAAGAGAAGGGCCATTCTAACTTATACATAGGATGGATTTTTTTTGAGACAGTTAAAGAGCTGAAAAAATAGGTAACGAGATGGGAATAATTAAGCAGTTCTTAAGAAAGCTTTTGAGATAATGAGTAGGATACCAGTCTACAAATTCTGCAAGCTTGGGAAAGGTAGAAGAGCAAGTATTGCAGCTTTTCAAAGGATATATAAGAAAAGCCTGTGGGATGTCAATTTGTAAGGAAAGATGATAGTAACAACTTTTTATAGCAAGAACAGAGATGTTGCTGGACAAAAATGTTCCCACACATCTTCACTTGCAATAAGCTTTTGAGTGTTGAAGAATAATGGGTAGGATTAAATTCTACAGAAAATTTTAAAGACTTTTTTTTTCCTTTTCCTTCGGGGAGTCAGGTTGAAGAAGAGAATCTGACATAAAATTTACATTGATTTATCAGCAAAATTTGAGATTTGTTTTGGATTCTCTTCGTACCATTTATGATATATATGGGGAAATCATTAAAAATATTTTTTGGTTTTAAGTAACAATCCACAAAACCAGGAATTTTCTTCTAAAACATACTATCTCAGAAATGTCAGTGTAAGCAGAGCACTGAATCCGTGTCCCATTTACTTTTGGGAAATTGTGCATAAGCTGCTAAAGATGTAGTAAACATCAATGGCCTCATAAACCAGAGAAACAATCAAGCAAAACAACACAAAGAGTATAAATACTGTATAGAAACCAATATAAACCAGGACATTTCCAGTGATTACCTTCCATGCTCAGAAAAGTCTCTGAAGAAAATAGTGGTTATTCAAACGTGGTGGGAAAAAAGAAAACAGATTCTTTACTGAAAACAATTTGTGATGTAGGTTGGGGTGGGTAGTTATTTTTTGGTTTGGGGGGTTTTTTTGGTCCTCTTCCATCATTTATCAATTTGTGTCAAACACTGTTATCTGCTAATAGCAAGTGGTTAAATTGGAAAGGAAATTTCAACCTGTGAACTTTCTATCTTGGCCATTTATGTTTTCTTATTCATACTGAGCGACTTCGCCTAATTTGTATTTGTGTTTCTTCCCTCTGTTGGTTCACTGACTCTGTCAAAATCTTTAAAAAATGGCCAAATAAAAACAGGAAGAAGGAAAGACAGAATACCAGGAGAACCCAGGTGAATAACATTTATGAGCTATGACTAAATCACAAAAAGAATGTTAACTGATACTCACTGGGATGTGAAGAAAAACTGTATTACAGTAGCTCTTCTTTGACTGCTGTTTGTTTTTTCTAATTGATCAGAATTCCCACTCATCCACAAATACTTGGACATTCTTCTGCACAAGTTAGGTATGGCAACCCCTTCAAACTTGTAGGTAAACATAATAAATTCACCGTGTTCAGCTCTCTCGATTTGACATGAAAATCAACTGGACTTTTAGAAGTGATGGACTTTTTCTAATGTGTGGGAAACCCTAGATTCAGAAACATAAGTGCCTGAAAACCTAAAACTTGAATATATACATCAAATTGAACAAAGTAGAATGCAATGTGTTATGAACAGATATTTAGTGGCTAATACCAAAATAGAGGAAACTGAAGCTTGTGCTGGTATACCAAACCTATCTCCAAGTAAAATAAATAAGATAATTTTAAGAAATTAAATATAGCCATCAAGTTAATTAGAAAAGGTTTAGAAAGCAAGGCTGAAGGTATTATCCAAACACTATAGAAGACAAGTGAAGAGATATATCTGAGAATTCCTGTAAACTTTATGTCACAGAAATGGACAAGACAGAGCACAGCAGTCATAAAAATTCCAAAAATTGTACTCTAGGAATCTATTAGAGCGTCAGTCTTTAGACACTGACATAAATTTGGAGGGCTGTTAGAAATTAGGTAGTAACATATGTTCTCTAAATATTTATCAGAACGCATTAGTATTCAGAAGGGATTAACTGATTTCCTGTTGGAGGCATTGGAAGCATTTGGTGGTCAGACTTTTAAAAATCAAGGTGTTTCTTTTGATTTCAAGGACTGTGAACTCAACAGCTTGTTCAGAGTTTGATCAGATAGGTAAATTGATCACATAATTGTAATGAAATTTCAGAGTGTATTCTTTACACCTGATTATGCCATAGGAAATAAATCACTAAACGCAATGTCCTGGTCTCGTGTCTAGTTTTTTTTTTCTTGACACAATGTTAGATAGGAATTTGAAAATCGAGACAGAAATGAAAAATCTCTTTCTCATTGCCTGGTCTTACTGACTTTTTAGCAAAAATATGATTAATTATTTACAATGTTGATACTAAGATTATGAAATAACACTGAAATATTTACTACCTAATTTATTTTTCTTTGTGCCAACAGCTGCTTCGTGCTATCAGTGATGAAATCACATATTATAGAAAAGGAGAGGCCTATTGTACCATCTCCTGTGCCTGCCTCCCTTCTCCAAAACCAAATAGCTCCTCCCTGCTTGGAATTTTCCAAATGGTCCCTATGTTTATGTTTATCAACTTAAATTCCCTGCTTTTCAAGACTACAGTTAAAATTTCTGCGCATAAGAAAATCAACAGAGCTTCTACCTTGCAAAGCTATTAAAAAATATCATCATTAAAACTTTTTACACCCATTTTCAGTTTTCCCAATTACTAGAATCAGCAAAAGCATGAAGAGATAATTGCTGCATGACAATGGAACAAATTCACCCAAACTGCAGTATGCTAATGTTATGCAATGTTACTTTGCACATATATCTATTAATATGAGAGACCTTTCCTTATTTACCTCAGACGACTTTCATCAGTTTCTTGGTGGATGCTGTCATTTACAAAAGGAATTGTCTACATGGATATTGCATGATTCTATGTGTCTCTAAATGCTGATTGTTTCCCCCCTCTTTTACCTATTATGCTTGTCACAGGAGTCTCTAGCCTGAAATCAGCATAAATGAGTGTGGCTGGCACTGTGTGCATGCATAGTCACACAGCCTCATCTGTGAATCTGCAGCAATTAATTATATTTATAGTGAAATATCTGCAGAACATTTGCATGTATGAATTATGTATTGAGGAAAAAGCAGTACACTATGGTTTATGCATTTTTTGTTCTTGTGAGAGCCCCTTTGTATCCATAATATATGCTATGAAGCAAGCCAGATTTTTATTAATTTGTCTATCATCTTAACAATGAAATATAATTTTAAGTAAAGGTATTATTTTTAAAAGTGTTTTTCAAATAGCTATTTATCCTGATATTACCCTTACATTTTCAAATCAATTGTCATTACTGTTTAATGTATTTTTCCTTTAACATTAAATTCTTCTACCAAAGACCAAGGAAAAAAATCCAAATCATCAATGAGTACAGGCCAGAGGTTAAGGCAATGAAGTATGCATGAAATATAAGCGTGATATGATTATCCCTCTTATTATGGTTATTACAATACATAATGAGCAGTGTCAGTCTGCTATCTTATCATTTTATTATTTTGTGGATTCGCCCAAGAGTAAAATGTAAATGTAGTAACAGAAGTAATGAGTCAACGGGCTGGGAAGCATGATAAAGAAATAATAAGAAGGTAGTATGCTGAAAAGACTCTTCTGAGCTAGACTAATTGTGTGCTCTGAAATTAATTATCTGCTACAAATATGACAGGTGGCTAAGTTAGCTGTGAAAGAAAACAGGACAGAATATTCAGAAAACCTTTTCTCTTTGCTGAAGAACTTTTGGACACAATATTGAATTAAAGATTCATATACTAAAATTAATCTGCTTGAGGCTCCTGTTGGGAATTTATTTTTCCCATACTGTCCTAAATAGGGATGCAGCAAATACAGCTTTAAATTTTTTGTGATTTAGTGCCTGCATATGAATGACTAACCTTCATTGTCAGTATACGTCTGTACTTTTCCAAAAAGCAACAAAAAATACCTAAGAAATAACAAGAAATCAGATAATTTGTTTTTAAAAAGGGTATAATATACAGTAGCTTCAAAAAAACACAAATAAGTTTTATTAAAATCCCAATTTCTTTAATGATTGGTCCAGAATTTATTGCAGCTCTCCTATGGTGCAACTATTACATATAATCCATGTGCCTGTTTGCTTGGGTAGAGCTTTGCAGCCTGGAGAAAGATTCTAACATTAAAACTGAAATTATTTAAATTAAATCTTCAGTGAATATTGCTCCCTAATTATTCTAGTTGTTTACAGCTACCACAGAATTTTCACAGATTAATACAAACCATTAAAAACTAATAATTATTATAACACTTGAAGAGAATTCTAAGATGAGGTTGTTTTTCTTACAAAATCACAGTCAGCCACATGCTCCAGTATTCCTTAATTTATTTTGCTGTAGAACAGTACTCAGCCTGGAATTATCTTAGTTAGAGAGAAGGAGGGGATTATATTATTCTTCAAGGTTCTGTTGCAGGAAACATATTAACATTCATTGACCTTGCAGTGGTAATTTGTACTGATGAGCATCATTATACAACTGGTATATTAAAGCGGCTTATTAGAGATAGGAAGCATCCTATGCTATTCAGAGACACTATTACCATTTGGGATGTGGCTGTCATGGAGTCTTTACATACAGGAGATATTTGGAACAGTGGAAAACTACTAGAATAGCCTGGCTAAGCCATCAAGTTACTGTAGCTCACAGTTCAACCTTTAAAAATCAGATCATATGAAAAATTCACATTGATACCTTTCTGGTAAAGAAATAACACATCTTTCCAATTTTAACCACAGAACTACCTTCTATTAGTGGAGGAGTAAAAATTAAATGGTATAGTGAATGAGAAATACACGTTTGGGAGTAAAGAGTCACTCTCCGTTCTGACCATGGAGATGCTGGCCGAAAATAGAACTGTGATTGCAGTATTCTAAATAGAGAGTCACCCTGCAAACTCTTCTTAGGAGGTGCAACACATCTCATTACCACATTTTGGAAGAAATATGTTCTTAACAGTGGATTTTCTTCTTGTATTGAGGCCATGAATATAATTATCACTTGATAATTTACAGTGTGCCAACTGTTTTACTGCATCTAGTAAGCAATAAAGCACTAAAGGGAACATGAAGTTTGTGGCACCTGCAACTCATTAAAAGGGCACTATCAGAAACAAAATGTTTAGTTATCATGTAGTACTTGGCTATACACAAGCAGCATTTAGGATTAATCTAGGGATCCTTGCATAAAGGACCACTGGCAACATAAGATGTTCAGGGAGTATATGTTCAGAACATAGATATAGGAAGCCTTACCAGTTTATGAAGAGAAATTAATTTTCTTTAAAAGTAGAGCATAACATCTCTGACATGCCATAGTAAGCTATTTTTCCTAATGGTCTTTGTGTTCTCTCTTGCTTCTCGTGTTCTGAACACACTTCTACTAATAAAAATGTTTACAATGTAACCACAGATGAGGACATTTCAAATTAATAACTTCCCTAATAAGATAAACAGTTAGGTACATGAAAAGAAACCTCAACTTTTATTTCTTAATGTAATTAAGGTTTCCCTAAAATGAAGTAGTTATTTAGCTAAAACCATACAAAGTGTTTGAGAAGTGCTTTGGCACCCTTTATGTTGACAGCTCCTGTGGGTACGGGGGACATGCATGAGCAATCGAGCGCTCGTGACACCCTCTCTGTGTGCACTCTGGGCAGGTACAAATACCAAAATACCACATCCATGGCACGTGCATTGCAAGCACATCCACTGAGGGTTAATCCCATGGGCTCCAGGCCTGCCTGAGAAGAGGTCACTCAGGGAACTCACAGAGCCTACTCCTGTTGGCCTCTTCATTTGAGGCAACTCACATACTTGCAGGGGGTGGGCCAAGAATTGTATGAATTGAGCTGGGTATACAACACGAATAGTGTCTTTGTAAGGTGAGCTACCTTCTTCAAGACTGTCTTGTTGGCACTCACAATGGGCACAAGAAGCTGCAGGATCCAAATGCAGGCAGAACACCAGACAGTGTATGGAGGTAAAGAGGGAAGAAAATCTGGAGGAAGGAATCTGGTGATACTGAGACTGGGTGGTTAAATGGAAATGGGAAATAGAAAGACCAGTTGTGTTAGGGTCAAACAGTTTTTAAGAAGCATAGCAGAGGCTTGGGAATGGGTTGACTGGGAGAGAATGATCTCAGGGTAGAACTGACCAAAAAAGGATTGCTTCAGTAAGTAAACTGAAAATAGGAAGAGAATAGGAAAGCAAAAGAACAGCTCAGACATGTTTGGTAACAGTTTGGATTATAGGCCAGTCAGCCTATAAATCCAGTCAGAATATGGAGATCAGACCGATTGGACAAGACTGAGACCTCTAATGAGCTGGGCTGAATGTCAGGTGAAGGCTGAAAATGAGACCTGAAGGGCAGATGGTAAGCCAGGGTAAAGCAAGATGTGAAGGAAGAGGCAGAAGAAACCAGACCAAAAATAAGAATGAAGAAATGGAAAAGGGAGAAGAAAGGTGAGGCAAAAGAACTTGGAATGATACAAGTAGTACCAGGCCGGCTAGGAAACTGTGGGATTAGTGCCAGGAAGCAACATTAGGAAACATAAGTCACTCTGAGGAAGAAGATGAAAGCTAGGATGAGAAATCAAGTAGATTTTTTGGATGTCAAAATACATCAAGATGGAACAAAGAGTTTGGAATAGCAGAAATCAAGTATATGTGTGTGCTGTTCTGTCTGTTACCCATTGGATGCTCCATGCTGGAGTAGATATGAACTCAAATGTTTTAAAATCTCACCATTCCTCTCTTCTTAGCAACACCTGTAAATCCTGCTGAGCTACTGTCCCACCCTGCTGCTGTCCCTTCACCGCCCACTGGTGCATCCTGCTACTGGCCATGCCAGCTGAAGTAGCTGAGCAGTGCATCACAAACTTCAGTCTTGTAATGACCCATGTGCACAGGAATAATGGCACGTGGCCATGGACAAACTTTTACATTTTTCCTTTTAATTTTGAAGACTTTTGAAGGTACATTCACAACAATCTGAAAAGATTGGCTAAAACCCATGCAGTGATAACTGGTTATAAATATTTCTGTGCAGCTTTTAAACTGGTTATTCTTCAATACAATATGGTGAGCCTCTGGGCTTTTAAGAAGAAAGCAACACTAACGTGAAGCATTAGAAGCGTCCAGTAACATGGAAGATATTAAGTCTTATGGGTACTGCCTGTAGATCGTTTGTTCATGACTCACAGTTGCTCATACTGAATGAGTCATCCTAAAGCAGATAATCAGTAATCTTCCAGCCATTTTCCTTTTCCACCAGCAAGAACTTTGTAGGCTTGAATTAATGAGAGGCTTTAAAAAGTAGCTGAGAGAAGAGAGTTCTGTTTTTATAGAGATCAATGTAAGTAGAAATTAATCTTTTTAAGAACAAAGTAACTCACTGTTGAATGCTTTTCTGTGCTTTCTACTGAGGAACCACTTAGGCCTCCCTTTTCAGAATGAGGTGCTCAGTTTACAGCAACAGCTTTGTACTTCAGCATTCGATGCAGGCATGCAGTATATGGAAAGTAGCAATTAGAGTTAAGTGAGAAAAGAAGAGACCCATGTTTGTTACTCATGGTTGAAAACTGATCCAATTAAAGTCTGTTAAATTGACCCATTTTACACTAGGCTAACCCTGAATAGGGCTATGGATAGAGTTTTTGGGTGTGTGCCAGAGGAGGGACCATTGAATACACACTCACATATGAAGTGGCAAATATCCTGTAATGGGATGGAATGATATCAGGACTAGCTTTCCAGGAAACAGTTGAAAGCCTAGCCCCCTAACCTTATAGTAGTAAGAGAACACCAGTTTTTCCTCCTTGCACATTGACCGCACAATGCCAAATATTTTTGGATTTGTGAAAATGTATGAAAATCCTTACTTGACACTATTTCCTACTAATAAATTATTCTGATTGTGCTTCTTTCCACAGTTTTGTTCCTTTGTCCTTCTTATCATGAGGCAATTGTAAGAGAAAAGCAAAAAAGAATAGATTGTTAATTATAACAGACTGATTACTATGGAGATGTGTTAGCATCAACACAGAACTGATCAACATCAGAAAGTCCTTTCTGTGGATATTTTGTGGGTTTTGTAAAAATAATGACAAAATCAAAATGAAAAGAGTATAATTTATTATTTTTCAAATTATCCTCAATATACTGGATAAAGAATGAACATACTGGACCAATAATCTGTAAAATTTGCCTTAAAAGAAAACAACCATTTCACAGAACTTTTTTTCCTGCTGCCATGGAAAAACAAGATAACCATATAAAAATAAGCCCTTTCCCCTCACTCTTGTGTACAGGTCTATCTCAATCCTTTTAAGTTCTGAAAGAAAAGTCATTGTTATAGAACAAGGCATCTTGTGAGTTTTTTAATTGCACCTGCTGCAACAAGGAGAGCTCTGTCTCCCAAAGTAGTGATGCAGCATTTAACTCAGTGAGCCAAATGTAGTCTTTGTGACTCATGGAGCAGCGTTGTTTTGGGAATTAGTCTGTTCCAATAGACTTAGCTGTTTCTTTGGAATGCCATCTACTTTTAAAATTTTAATTAATATTCCAAGCCTAACCTCCAACTCTCATCCCTCAAGCACTTTCTATTTAATTAATCATTTTTTGCTGTTGCAATATCTCTTTTGATGTTGTCCATTGTTCAGATTACTGTTCTCAACAATGTTTTGTAAATTGCCCAATTTCCTAAATAACAGTGATCATTTTTCTAAGTTACAAGAGGAGCCACTATATAGAAGCATTTTCCACCTTTTTGTTGGCACAAATGAATGGGAATTCCTCTCCTTTATGGACAAAAAGCAGCTTTGAGGTTTCTCCCAAACATTGCATCAAGAAGTTGCACTGCAGCAGCTTAAGTAGGAATAGGATTTTTCTGTTATCACAGCAATGAATCAGAACTGCTTGTAATATTTGCTTCATGGCAGCAGAGAACTCAGGTGGATTATATGAGACTTATCACTGAGGAAAGCAAAGTAACAAAAAAAATTCAGAGCAGGAGAAGGAGATTGCTATTTCAGTGACACAGTTTGGAATAATTATTTTCTAATTCCTCTGTTAATTTCTTTAACTTTACCATCTCAGAGCAAAAGAACCAGTTTACACTTTTGGAGGTTGAATATCATGACCAAAGTCCTGAGTTTTACTGTGCTTTATAAAGGAGAAGTCTGAATTTTTTGAGACCCATGCAAAAAATCCCAATCACTGGATTATGATACATGAATATCTGCTTCATGTCACAACTTGGCTTTGCCAATTTCCAGGTATAGGGAGCCATAGGAAAAAGTGCTATAAAAGCCCATAAATCTCTGCTAATATTTAGATACAAGGATATCATGAAACAAACTAAAGAGAAAATCAGTATCTACAAGACTCAATCTATTAAGGTTCTTGTGTGTCTCCATATCATAATAAATTAGTCCCCTTCAAGTATTTAGCAGTAAGATAACACCACCTTTTTCTACCCTACCCTTCCTCTGCCTCCAGAAGAGAGGCAGATATTGTGATAGATTCCTCTTTTATCCATTTTCTACTCCTACGAGTAGGAGTGAATGTATTTAGAGGCTGAGGTTAACCAAGATCAAAAATTCGAAACATTAACCTAGGAGAGTAGTTAGTACTATGAAGAAAGAGATTTACTCTTCCCCTTTCAGAGACGTCCAAACACAAAATCTCAGATCACTCCTCCAAAGAGAAGAGCGAGCCTCGGCTAAGTTGATGCTCCGCAGCACAACCTTGTGTTGGTTGCCTACACAGCGTCCCCCCCCCCGCTGCAGTCTGGGTGGGCTTGTGCTCAGAGGAGCACGGATTGCAGAGCACTGCAAAGGCTTTTTTAATCTCCTTACTCTCATTGTACTTATCCACTAATGTAAATGTTTCCAAAACAATTTCTGAACTGTACAGTCATGAATTCATAGGCTGGCAAATCTTCTCAGCTGCATTAGTCACTTCAACTGTATGTCTGAAAATTTGGTTTGGATGAAAACATTTACAAGTCTTAAACTCTGTGCCTCACCATGCAGTGCTGAAAATTTCAGCCCCAAATGTTCTTATTGGATACACCCTACTGCATACTTTATTCCAGCTGCACACCAATAAAATCCTCGGAAGAAAAACTGCAAGAATGAGAAGAGCCCACTATGTTTTTCAAAATAGGAGATTCAGAGATAACCATTACTTCTTCAGTCTCAGGTTGTAAATGTACATCCCATCACTGACTCTGCTAATAGCTGTTAGGATGGATTATTGTTACAGCTGCTAATTGGGAGCTGGATTTGAGCTCTTGAACAGCTTTGTGATTGGTTGCCACTGAATTATTACACAAAATGATAAAACACACACATGTGGTATAGCTGCAGTAACATAAAACTAATTTTTAGCAATATAGCAGATTTCCTCCAGCATTTATCTTGCTGCTTAGCAGTTCAGAAGGAGCAAAATGGGACAGAGAATAGGGAGTAGGGAAATGCCCAGAGTGTCTGGAAAGCCTCACATTTCAATCTTTGCATTTACCCAAGAGGTGAACACTAACACGGGTTGGAGACCCTGTTCTCCTTGGAGTGAATGCTAATTTAAATTTTCACTGTGATCTGATATGCTTTAAAATGCAGCAAATCCCTTATTTATGAGTATAAAGGCCATGAAAGGGCTTTAGAACCTAACCCTAGGGGGCTCTTCAAGTGCATGAACCCAGCAATGTTTAACACTTACACTTAGTCTTGAACAGTTGCTTGAAAAGGATAGAGAAAAATACCTAGTAGATGCCTCTTTTCTGAACAGTTGAGCAGGCTTCTTGCATGAAATGAAAAAAACATTTTCTTAAGAAAATGCTTTCTGGTACTGTAGCTATTGTACTTTGTTATTTAGAATTCACATTCCTAGAACAGAGCTGTTGCATACATTTTTTATGACATAATCTCTCACATAAATGCAGTTCTTGGAATGCAGACAGGCCAATAAAGAACCCTTGCTGTATTGGGGGAACAAAACCCATTTCAGATCTAATATCAAAAGAGTTATTAAATGTCTCCTTTGGGTTTTTGTGATGTGAGTTTTCCCAAGTAGGTCCATAGCACTGGCAATGAGACATTATATAAATATTAAAAGATGTATTCTAAAAACTACAAGCAATTAAAAGGCAGTGTATTCTTCAACTAAGATTTGAAATATGTTCCATGAAAAACATGCGTAATAAATTAATTCTGTTAAGCTGATGCAGAGTCAGATAAGGTACCCTGGGATCAATAGTTCTACCTCTGTAAATCTTGGTTAGAAATTGCTTCACTGACTTACATTTTCCTTCTGAAAGTGTTTGTGTTGCTCCTAACAGGACTACAAAAGAGTCCTTTCATAAAACTCTGATGATCCTCTGGGATGGTATTAGACACCAGTACGGGGTGTTCCCAGCAGTTTGCCTTCCTTCCTCCCCTCCTCCTCTGCCCAAGGTTAGCACCCAGACCAGCCCCAGTAAGAATTATATTAAGAACCTTCATCCACAAGGTTCACAGCCAGAAGCATTAACATTAGCTGCCATGGGTCTCGGGTTAAAAAGTCCATGCCAAAGAGTGAATGCAGAGAACACTTGGAGGCTGGCATGCAACAGGTATTTGCTTTTGTCTTCCTGGTTCCATTCTCTGCAACATAGGGACAAACTGTTGCTGGGACTGGGAAATGCTCAAAATATCCCTCCCTGCAGGAAACCCTTGCAGGCCTGATCTGCAGGCATCCTAAGAATTGTGGTTCTTGACAAACTTCGGTATTAGTTACTGCAGCATTGCTCTGACTCTTCCTGAAACTATGAAGCACAGAAGGACGACCATAGCTGCTCATTTTCATTAGTGCTTCCTTCTTGAAAAATAAAAGAAAGCATACTAATAGCACATGACTATGCAGCGCATTCAGACACATCTAATTAGAAGCTGCCTCACATTTATTTCTAAAAATACTTGTAACAAAATAAAAATAGTTTCTGGTATAAACCCAGGCTATATGTTACAGGCTGATTGAGAAGGGAATACTTTCCCTCTTTAAGCAAACTATCTGGCTGCTACTATTTCCACCTGCAAGCCTTAGCAAGGGTAGGAATTATCAGTACCTATTCTTAACTTTTTCAACAACTTCACAAAAGTAAATATTCAGTCCCATTCAAACCCAGCCTCTTTGTGGAACCAGACCCTCCTGAGCAAATTTACCAAACCAGTAAGCTATACCTTTCTCAAACAGAGTGCTCTCACCTGGAGTTCTTACTCTGTTTTTCCCCTGACAGCCTACAAGTGAGGTCACTGATAAGTCACTGAGGACAGCAAGCAGCTCCAAGTGTGTTTGGGAGCTTTACAATGCTGTCCTGTTCTAGAAAACTAGGAACATATCATCCAGTCCCATCCAAGAATTGGAGCAAATACAAAATGTGATACGACAATTTCATTAGCAGAACTAATTAGCAAAAACATCTTTTGTATCATAGCCACTAGTTAGTGGAAATCAGCATTTTATCCAACAAGTATATGCATAATTATACAGAAGGAACATTGTACCAAACAATTAATTTCCACATTGAAAAATGTACAGACGTGGAACATAGAGTTTGTCTCGCCATGTAAGATTGGTCCTGTGCTTCAGCTATCCCATGTTAGACAGTGGTTAGTACTTCATATCTAATGAAGAACCCCTGAAATGAACAATTGTGGATTTCATCCTGAGAAAAAAAAATCCTAATAACTCCCTTAGTCAGTAGAGTCTGTCTAAGGGATCAGGAGAAAGCTAAAAAGTACAGTGTATAAAATATCATAAATTTGTATAGAGATTGAAGATGAAAAGGATAAGGAGATTACAAAAAGAAAAGCCTAACATTTATACTGCATGGAAAGAAAAAAAGTATTCATTCTCATCATGCAATCAAGTGGCAAGCAAAAAGAACTAACATTAATTCAGAATATAAACTGATTTATTTACAAGGGACAGCAAAATTACTATGAAGTGATATTAGCTACAATCCCATAATTGATACAATTAGAAAGCAGGAGGGCTCAGCAGAGGGGCACAGCACCACCTGTCATCTTGCTTCCTGGACTGAGTTGGCTCAATTACCTTGAGTTTGGCAAAGAAGAAATACACAGCAAGAAAGGTGTAAAACATCCAATTAATCTCATTTCAGTCACATAATTTACAAATTAAGATTAAAATTCAAGGCCTAGATGAGTCATAAATCCTTCGGGCACTTGAAACTGTTGTGTAAGAGACTGAATAACAAATATAGGTATGTAAGACTACTTGATATATACATGTAAATATATCCTAATTTATTTTGTAAAGTTGGAAAGTAAATTAAATTGAGTGGTTCCAAGTACTGACATGCCAGCATTTATATGTCTGTGCCAGATTTATATATTACTTTGAATGGTATTTTTTTCCTTTTTTCTTAAAGTATAATGGTTAGTTAATTGATAGTTGTATAATTTCATGGAAGTATAAATGAGGAATTACACTCTAATGAAATCCTATTCTTCTAAAATAATTCAGCATCTTGTTACTGAGTGCAATATCTGAATTCATGACTTAAAAATCTTATTCACAGCACCCATTTATCTTAGACATGGTCTGAAAGGCTAACTTCTAATTACATAGAAGGTCTATTATATGGCAGAGACAACAAACTGCTTCCCAATTCTATGAGTGCAGACCAGGCTTTGCTCAGCTTTGTTCATGTTTACACCATGCCTGTTCTCAGGGGTAATAAGGAAATACTTCATTTTCATACAATTTCATTTTACTGAAAAATTTTTCAACAATATCTATTCTTGCCTCCTTTTCAAAACTACTAGATTAAAACATGACAGAGCTAAAATGACAAATTAATATTCTGTCCTGATTTTCATTGGAACCCTTTACTTAATACTGCAGACCTAAGTATGCATACAACAGGCTAAATCCAGCCTGGGTTTAAAAGCTGATGCAATTTATCCAGTAGCTTATCCTGAGTGGAAATTAAAGCCATGTACTTTGTACTGGCTTCTTATTCAAATGCCGGTTGATAGCTACTCTTACATTGCACTCCAAACAATACAGACAGAAATCTAAATCTCACTGAAAGAGAAAAGAAAAATATCCACATTGCTCATTGCCATTTGACCATCAAACTGCAGCTTTTCTCAGTATTGTATGTGTCAACTACACAGTTGTAGACACTTAAGAAAATTCTTATGAAAGCATAGAAGGGAGATTCTTATTAATTTAACACTTCCTTGATTTCCTTCAAGTCATCATTCATTCTCATAAAAGACTAATCTTCATAAGAACATATTCTACAAACACATACTAGCCTTTAAGATGATTGAGAGTAATTGCTTAGCTCTATGCAAAAGTGACATGTGGATATACAGGAAGAATTACTTTTTATTCACAGAGGATTGATTACATGAAACATACTGTGATTCTTCATATCATTTTTTGACAACTTATTTAGTCCAGGCTCCTTCTGGAAGCTGCATTTACCTATTTTTTGTATCTGTCCTTGAAAAATAGGGTTTAGAAACTAGAAGACAGTTTCATGCTGTGAAAAAGTGGAACTCTCTAGAGGGGCTTTTTGATTTTTCCAAAGACAACTTTGCTTGAAGTTGTGGATTTTCCTGCTATTTGCCAGCTGGATTATTTTGTCAGTGAAAATTCTTCGTTTAGGTGGTTTAAACAATAATTTTTTTATTGGAGAGTTTGCTCAGGTTTTTAGTAAGGGTAAGCTGTGGAGTGTGAGGCACGATATTGCAAGATGGCATTGTCTGATATAGTTGTACTACTCACCAAAATAAAAGCTAATTCTCAGTATAGACCATGCAGAAGTTATTGCAAGACCAAGTTTCCAGTAAGGATAGAAGACACTGGCAATAAGTCTGAAATCTGGCAAGGTTTTATCAGTTCCTTTTGCAGGGCTACTTAGAATTTCACTGTGGAATATTTCAAGCCTGGCAATGTTCTTCAGGGAGCAGCTTGCAAAATCAAGTTTGTGCTTGGAGTTTTATAGGCTGATAGTAGGGAAACTGCAGCAACACACTTCTGAAGAAGTGGCATCCCATGAAAAACATGAGAGAGAACAGGATGGGAAAGAACCCAAGAGTGCCTGAATTTTATCTCCCAGACCTGAAACCGATGAACCATAATAGTCCAAAGTCACACGACTGGTGTGCTCTGGGTCTACTTGCTCTTAGCCCAGTCCTGCACCACCAGAAACCTCTAAGAGACAGTGCTGGAGCCTCTGCCATCCCTATTACAGTTCTTCCCTGCTCCATCTTTCTGTACCTGTTTGTGATTCCACCTATTGCTTGTATGTCGAGCTTTCTAGAGCAGATATTGTTGTATTGAGAATACACAGGGGGACTATAACAAAACACAGGGAAATTACCGAGGGGAGACCTAGTCTGTGATTACATAGCCAAGATATAATGGTAATAGTGCAATATGTTCTACTAAAATGCCTTCAGATTAAATGGTGCTTTGTATAGGCACCAGCAATGGGTTGAAGTTCTGCTAATTCTTTAATTTATTTTTCTTATGGCTAGAAAACGAATAGATAGATATTAATTAGAATGACCCTTCTATTTTAGGACTGTACTTACTAAATTAAAATGAAAAAACCCCCCACAAAAATACTGAAAAAAATTCCTTATATCTACATCACCCTCAAAATGAGTACCTGTGAAAAGATAAAACCTGTACAGAGATAAGCCAAGATTTCTTAGAGATTTCTGTTCTCAGTACTCATGAGTCATCACTCACCTAAGCATATAAGGAACACTGAATAAATGTAGGTAGGACAGCTGTGACCTGAGGCCAAAAATCTTCTCTGGACATTTTAAGGGAGACCTGTAAGGTCTCTTTTCTAGGGTTTTCACTTCAATAAACAAGGCTTCCAAATAGTATTTGATTCTAAGCATACTCATCAATAATGGTACTTATTCATTTTTGTTCAATGTTTCCAACATCTGAACCCATCTGGCAAAATAGCCCTGCACTGAATCCCTGTTGAATTCAAGGTTCTGGTCTTGATGTCTGAAGAGTTTTGGACACATTATTTTGAAATGGTCAAAGGACCTGTTTGACCATGTTGTAAGAATGGATTCCATATTTCTGTGGATTTCCACAGAAGAAGTGTCACTCAGAAACAAGAAAAGATTTATTACCAGTGTGAAAATCTGTGACTAGAAGACACAGAATAAAAAATGTTGGACATATATCAATAGCAGCATAACAACACTCATTAAGATTAGATACACTTTGACATTCCTCCCCTGTCTGAAAAGAAGAGAATGGGAGAACAAACAGTAAAACCTTGGTGAAAATTTATATTACAGCTATCTTCTTTTTAAGGTACTCAAACACTCCATAACACCTGCAGCTGTCAAAATACTTAGGTACATTGACTGATTGGGTAGGTCAGAGACATTGAATGGCAGACACACTGCCATTAGTAGTTACACGTTCCACAAAGACTGCAAGCTAATATTGCTCTTCAACAGCCTTGTCCGTCAGCGGTCACCCTTGTGAGAGAAGGCCACTCTCAAGCACTTGTACAAAAGGTGTTTATTTCCTTCGGTTGTTTCTCTACCAATTCTTATAAGCTAAACCACTTTTTGGCGAGGAAAGAAGTTTTATGTGTTGTAAATATTTTAAGTTGTTTTCTCTGCACTTTTTTTTAACTTGTCCTAATTGCTCTGTGTAATATATTTCAAAATAAACAGGAGTTTTAATACTGCAGTCATCAAATTACTTTAGCTACATTTATGCATATCTGAATATCATCTTCAGTGCTTTTTGGGATTTAGAGCATTTTTATTAGTCCAGAAAGTCCTAACTAGCTACCCGTGTTTAACTCTTAATGCAAGGTGTTAGTTTAGGCCAGGCCCTTTTTTTCTCCCAAGTCAGAGTATGTGACCTTTAAATTTCAGTTATCTTCTCCATTTCTCCTTTGCTTCTCACTGAAACTACTTAAAAATATTTGATTTTGTTTTCATTAGGTTGTCAAAAATATGCTTCAATATTTAGTTAATAAATGTTGTTTTAGAGATTCTCAGGTGAGTTGAAACATACAAACACTGGTTTTAGAATAGGACAGATTAAGCATCTCTTCAGTGTTTCTAAGTGTTTCCATCTAAGCATAAAACATTGCATTTTGAGTAATCTTTACCACAAGGAACAGGAATTTGCTGTGTTGGAATTCACAATGCAATAAACGCATTACTATCTGCTACACCTATACACATGTGCAACATGGAATCAAAATTGCTCCTGTATCTCAACATCACATATACATGTACAGATGTGCAGTGTGTATGCATACAAATTTATGCCATCAAAAAACCCATAACATATACTTTAATTCTCCACTGAATGTATTTTACCCTCATTCTCTGTTACTTCCATTTAAGGCTGTAGTAGTGAAGTGAGCTATATGGAGTTTCTGCCCAAATTACATACAGGATAAAGTAGGCTGTATTGGAGCAGCCAGCTATGTTCCTTCAGAGACTCCACTGGAGCTGAGAATTGCTCAAACAGTCTGTATTACTTGTTTTGCTTGGCACAATCTCCATAGCTTGGAGCTGTAAGAAGAGAAAATAGAAAGTGTTTTAGGAATGAGCTGTGCTGATCCTAAGTCTCGTGAGGACGCCTCAGCACAAAAGGGTGACACTCTGCGAGAATTCTCTGTGAGAATGCTCAGTGCTGCCATAACACCAGGAAAATGGAGAAGAATCTCACTGGTTATGCGTTGCTGGTCTGAAGAAAGGAAATCTTGCCTCACTGTTCATATGGATCTGACCCAACAGCTCTAACATGAATATAGTCTCCTCATTGAGGACAACTAGGGCTTCTGTTCTTAAGTTAACTGTGAAACTCATGGCTGCAAGGAGGGACCTACAAGTAAGTTGCACAAAGAACACAAGTCCCAGATGTAAGTGTACACACAGCTAAACACATAACACATGTGAAAATGGGTCTTCCTTTCACAACCATGTAAATAATTCACAGAACTGTCCTTGAAAAGAATAAAGACTTCCTTCACACATGTGAGAATATCCTATCTACTATCGATTTTTCTTGATTCTGTGCATTCAGCATGCTACCCTTCTACTCTGCTTTAATTAACAAGGTATCTTAGTCCAAAGACTGTGATCCTAGGGTTCTTTCAAACTATATTAGGCAGATAAAATATGAAATTAAAAGAAAACAGACTTCCAGCCAACAGAAACAAGTGACTCATTTCCTTGTGAAAACACACAAGGTTTATGTTACTCTGGCAACGATGTTCACCATTCCAGAATAAAGTCTCTTTGCTCCCTTCAGAGCTTTTATATATTCCTGTTACAATCTATGTTCCACTGTGACCTGACATTGAACCAAGTTATTCAGTTATTCACAAGAGACTGTAAATTATGCTTTAATTTAGACAGAGTCTAAATCTATTCCTTTGACAATGAATTAATAAATACATATATTCTTTTTCATGGTGAGGATTTCAGAGGAGAAAAGTTATTTCTGAGGCATATTGGTTATATGTGCCTTATCAGAATTGTGTGTTGCCATGATAAACTGGAATGGCTGTGGCTGCATTCACACAATCCTGCAAGAAACAAACACATCAGCATTCCAGCTGCTGGTTTTCATGGGGAAGTTGATTCAATTGTATCACATATGTCAAAATACAAATTAGGAAATATGCCACAATTTATAATCTCATTGTGAAATTAACCACATGTGTCAAGAGAACATCAGCAAAATGGGGATACAGAAATTCTGCCCCTTGGTATCCATGCCATAGTAAGTTTTTTAGTACAGAAGGTTCCTAATATATAGTCATAACACCCTTGTGCAGTGCGAAAGAAGTAGAAAGTTCTTGTTTGAAACCAAAACTATAATTTGGTATTTGTTACTGATTTCCTTCAAGATATGTCCTTGAAAGTTAGATAAGAGATTGCAACTTAACTGACAAGGCAAATTTTCTCCTTAAATTTTGAAGCTGCTGCCCATGTGTTTGGAGATTTCTCTGCAGTTAGAAAGGAGTTCAGGAGATTTTGTCTGCTAGAGTTCTTGCTTTCCTTGATAGGGTAGTAAACTTCAGTCTTAAAAGAAGCATTTTCATGGGAGACTGTGAACATTAAAAATTCTAAAATACTGTGTAGGAAAACTCCCACAGAACACATGATGAGCAGAAATATATTGCCATAAACTTCTGTGGAGTAACTGAATTTGAAAATCATATGCCAAAAAATGAAGTTTTATGACATTTATGTTAACACATAGGTGTTTGGCTGAATGGCTTCCTTTACCCAACTCTAAGATTTTTGTCACTCATGGACAGCTCTGTCATGTAAATTAAGTTTTGGAAAAGTTCCTTCAAAGTCCCTGAAAGCTTTGCCCTTACCCTTTGAGGGATCAGGGTCTCATCCCTGCCTCCTGAAAGTAGGAAAGAACACACAAAACACCACTTTGTGCCCAAGCAATAAAACATCTTCATTTGTACTCAAATTTTCCCCATTTCACTATATTAATATTAAGCTGAAGATTCATAAGAAGAAAGTAGAACATTAAACTGAATTTGGATAAAGATAAATGAAAGCTCTGAAAAGCTTTCCTTGAAAAACTATTGCTTCTTAAATAAAAAGTTCCCAAAAATCACTGACACTTTTTAAATACTTCCAGGGCTTGGCTAGAATCTCTTTAAGTTACTGATCTTCATGACTGACAATGAGTTCTATGATTAAGCTGTGGAACCCTCAGCCATGAGTTACTATCAAAGCCAAAAGCATAGCAGAATTCAAAACACAATTACACATCTTGATCCAAGTTCTTGGCTTCAGTTCTTGCAGTTGAACATTGCTGAGACAGCACAAAAAAGATAGAAAGAAGTTTTAAAGAGCCAGATGTGCATCCCTGACATTGAAAAATCTTTGACTGAGGCAAAGCTGGAGATTAGAATAATGCCACCCAACCCTAATTTTAGTTTCTAAGAGATGGCTCAGGATTGAAAGATGCCAGGGAAGCTGGTACCACGTGATCCTCAGCTACCTCAGATGCTGTGTCTCACATGGCACACCTTGCAGACATACTTCTATTCTCACAGTTTGTGGAGGGTATTCTGAGCACTACTGAATAAAACAGGGATTTATATACATACAAAAAATGAAGATTAGGTTGGATAAATTCAATGGGGCCATACTGTTCTAAGAGATACGAATATACTACGAAGCAAAAGCTGCTTTCTAGTTAGTTGTTGAAGATCCAGATGAAGATTCTTTTTCTACGACTTCCTACTTGCTTCACCAAAATACCTGGAATTGGTCATTAACAGAGGCAGGTTACATATTTGAAATACTGGAGGGATTTCAGGTATCTTTCCACATGGCAGCTCCTCTGCTGCAGTTCTGTTATCACATAGTAATGCAATGCCTTCATAGAGATAAGACATGTAAGAAAGAATATTTTGCCTGTTTTTTCATGTTTAGTAATTGAAACAAACAAGATATAGTGGTGCCTGGCAAAAAATGCTGGTTTACGAAAGTCATTAAAGGGAAAAGGGTTCTTTCATACTGTAAGATCCCACAATACTGAATACTGCCATAAGCATTCTTGGATATTACAAGGCATTGAGAAAGTACTACATAATCAGCATGTGCTCCAAATACTTGTTATAAAATATGCATAAGCTGTAATTGCCTATGAAAGCTGAATGTTGATAAGAAGGAGTAGTAATTGTGGTTTTGGCCTTGATCCTTAAAAAGATGCCTCACACTAATAAAATACAGTAGCTAATACAGAAATCATTATTATGAGAAACATAATTCTGCCTAGACTAAACTGACAGACTATATCTGCAGTATATAAATGCATTAAAACAGATAAAATGGCACTACTTTACATGAGGCTGATGCATGATGTTCATTGCTATAAACTCATGAAACTGTAAAAATAAATTTCATCTTACATTGTCTTGTGCTGAATACCAACTGTGTAATTCAGTTACTGTTACTGGAACATCCTTCTCATAGGACCAAGTTCACAGCAAGAAAACACTGTTTGAGTGCAGTCACTGGCAAATGACAACAGCAAACTCTTACACTGACATCTCTGATTACAGCATGAGGTTCAGTATAATTAGCAATAGCTTGCGCATTACTGTCATTTCTACATTTCTTTATATCTTTCCAGAGGGTATGTTGCCAGGATAAATATGCTAATATGCTAAAAAATAGGAGACCATGCTGTACAGCAGCTGTCTTTAACATCCACAAACCTCCCTGCAGCATTATCCACAATTCACCTATTAGAAAAAACAGAATTGCTGTGAGAGTCACAGTTATGGCTTAGATGTATCTTCCAATATGAGGGCAGAGACACACAAGTGTCTACCCCCAGGAAGCCTGCACAGGCAGAACAGTATTGAGATGACTGGTTCCTTTCGATCTGTTTTGCTGAGGAAACAAGCTGTTACTTTTTTACTAGCTGGGTTGTTTGGGTTCTGTGGGCTTATTTGTTGTTTGGGGTTTTTTTCCCCCAAGCACTGGGTAGCATTGCTAGGTACACTAAATTACAATAATCAAACGCACAGATCAGAAATGTATTACCTGTGGGTTCTCCTGGGTCTCCAACCACCTTTTTTTAATTTTTTTTTTTAATTAAAACCCTTCAAAGGACTGTTCTTACCTGCAAAAAGTAGTTCTTTTAACACTAATTTTTGATGCCCCTACAACAAAAAAGGACATGGGGAAATAAATTTTTCTTTCCCTGATTTAAATAGCATGCTAAGTTCAGTTGTCAAAAAAATGTAAAAACATTACTTGTGCCCTACAGTAAGCAGTGCCTTGAGTGAGAGCTTGTGTTAGAAAGGATATGCACATACAGTTTGGTTTAGGAGTGCCATTGGAGTCACTGTTACGAGGTTTCGGTCTTTGCATGGATTTGTTGTTTAAAGAAACTTTCCGCCAAAGCAAGTAGTAACCAAAAATACCCAACATTGGTTATTTGAGTGGGTCAAAAATCTTGACAGTGCTTATTTAAAATATTTGATGGCTCTTCATACCTTTAAAGGCAGGAATAGTATCCTTTGGAGATCAGTGTCTGAGTAGCAGGAGGAGGCTGTTTCCCCTGAGGACTCATGTCAGTACCATGAACGCTGAAGGAGCTGCAGCCCTCCCTCGGTGCTCAGAGTCCCTGGATGTGAGCAGCTGTGACTGTGCCCCGACTGCCTTCTGGCTAAAGCAGCTGTACACCCACCCCATGGAATCCAGGGCATGGAGAACATGTCAGTGGAGAAAGTTAAAGAGCACCTTATCTTCCCTGGTTTATACAGAGCTCTGTGCTGTCAAGCAGAAAAACCAAAGCTCTTTCTAGACTGGCTAGCTGGGAACTAGGTAGTGAGCTACCTGGCAGCAGAAAAACACAGAGCTCTGCACAGGCTTTTTGCCCTTCTGAGAAGCACTTTCTTTTGGCTGGACCTCCTACACAGTCAGAACCCATCTGTGGAGCAACTGCTGAGGGTTGTGAAGGGAGCTGTGCTCACCACACTTTGCATGGAGGAAAGGAAAATCTCAGTAAAACAAAGCTTAGGCCAAACCTGAAGCTGGTGTTAACCAAGGATTCATTCCTGAAAGTGAAGTTTGGACAGTTAAAACCAAGCCTGGAACCCAAGAACATTGCTTTACTTTCCTTTGGGATTTTGGGGTGGGGTTGTTTTTGAAAGATGTGCCTTTGTATTGGTTACTGTTGACTGCATATATATTCAGCACACTGCCAAGAACTGACAACAGTTTTCTGTGTGCACCCTGACAGCCATTCTGTAGATTCTCTAATGTGATTTTTTGAGTAAGTGCCACCTGCTTACACTAAATAAAGGGTAAAGTGGGCAAGGATGGGAAGAAAAGGCAGATCAACAATGGTAATAATCTCATTATCCCTTCTGAATTACAGAGGGGGTTCATAGCAGAGATATAGAGATGGTGGACAAAGACTTTTAAAAAGGAAAAGACTTGAAATAATAAGTAAAAGAGGAAAGAACTTTGAAATCTAAGAACGAGGAAAATAGAAAAGGAAATATAGGATGGGTAAGAGGAAAAGAGATTTGCATTAGTAGCAGATAAGGGAAGATTACAGGAAATTTATTTTTAATGGTGGAGATAACAGAGGAAGAAGAACTGAAGGAAAAAAATAGAAGAAAAGAAACAAACAAACAAACAGGAAGGATCTGAGAATACATTTAGTAATACATTAGTAAATAATATGAGGAAAACATCTGTAACTTAATAAAAGCCAGTATTGCCTGACTCAGGCTGTCTTAGTCTGAAAAAACACACATCATTTACAGACTATCTTTTCAGCTCGTAAATGCTCACCCAGGCTAAGGCAGTTGATGTTCTTCTACAGTGCAAACAGTATCTGAGCAGAGTTTTGACTCACTAATATCCCAGCTTATATCCAGACCACCATGATATCATGTTTTTAAAAACACCAAATGCTTGTGAAAAGTCTGAGATGGGAGTGGGCTAGAAGAGACCGGCTGGATACCTGACCTTTGCCTACAGGTAAAAACATATCTGTAATCTGTATTCTTTACCTTGAAATGCAGTTCTACAGTACTATGAGATTATTTCTAAAACACTTCCTATGTCTTTAAGAAGGGGACCTCGGTACTGCAGTGCTGATATTCAGGTTCTGCCCAGCAAGGCAGGTAAAGAATATTGTGGTTTTGAGTTTATCAGTGATTACTCCACAGGTTACACAAACAGCTGGCTCTGGCAAGTCCACATCAGTGTGAGGATTCACCCACATAAATAAACATGTATAAAGCTCCTGTTCTATGACTCCCATAGATTTACTTATCATAATACTGAGCTGAGAAAAACAGACAGCAGGACTTGATGAATGCTTGTCTTTGTATTCCACAGAAATTCACCTGCATAAATATTTTATTTAGTTTAAATAAAAATATCTTAAAATGTTTTCTCTACTGTTCTGTTCAAATGATATTTGGTCCATAAAATGTTAACTGTAAATTCACATCTGGATAAGCTCAACATTTGTCTTCATGTTCTTCATTTTATTTTTTCTTTAAGGGATTTTGAGTGTTAAGGATGATAAAGTGCTGACATTTATGGGAACATTCCATTATTATGGTTTGTATTTGATAAAAGTATTTGATAAAAGTATATGATTGAACTTTGCAAATGATATCCCTTCATGCTTCAGCAACTCTAGTTTATAATGGGAAGCCTAACATACTATTTTCTATGGTTTTTTTATTATTTTGAGTAAAAGAAATTAGATAAAATCCCAGCTCAAGATATTCATCATCTGGGTAGCAAGCAGAGAATAGATCAACTACAAACAAGATAAGATCCTGGTATAAGAATCCAGAAGTGAAAACTTTTAAAACACAAGCTGATGTTACATTAACTATTGCTCATCATTTGGCAATGATTGCTGCATGTCAGATTTGCATAAATAAAGGACAATTATTCCTCATGCTTTCTGTTTATGATAACTGTCATGAGAACATTAAGAGTACAGAAGGTACATCTTTGAATTTGGAAATGCACCTTTCAGAGGACAATGTAAGAAAAATTGTGGCAAATGTAAAAGTGTAAAAGCATCACAATGCTGTTTTCTCCTGCTCTCTGGGGGAATTCCAAGAATTAACTCAGCAAGATGATAGGATGGGGTTGATATGGTTGTTGTTGATATGTCTAATGATTCTGGAAGAAGATGGAATTCTCTAACCTAAATAGTGAGCTTCCAAGTAGCTGGGAGAGTTCTGATATTTATTGGAGCTTTCATATTTTAAAAATGGTTTTCTCAATGCAATCTATATGTTGCTTGTTACAGTCTGGTTTTCTTGCCTCTTGAATGGTTCCAAATGCTCCATAAATGTGGAATCTACTGTTTACAGGGGTTCAAGCTCTGATGGGATAGGAACACACAGTGCAATTCAGCTAAACCTCTCTCTCTTTACCGAGGCATAGACACAAACCCCCAAATGTTACATAGAGTCTTATTTAGGTAAAACACTGAAGTTTGACATGATCTTGGTGTTTGTCTCTTGAGGACGACATAAGAATATAACCTTCTGAGCATCTGAACAAAATGGATTAGCTTTGAGAGAGCAAATTTAAAGTTGGAATTGGATTTATGCTGCAGTTATTCTGTGTGATGTTGCATTGGCAAATCGTGTTTAATTATGAAGAGTCATAAATCTGTAGATTTATGTCTACAGATACAGTCATAAGATCTGTAGGTTTCTGTTCCTTTTCAGAAAATGGACTTTGAGTCTAAAAGGAATTTATACTACAGTAGAGTGCCTTTTTAAAAAAAGCATCCTTCAATCCCACTCTCACAAAGGATAGCTGTATATTTGCATGATATACAGTTTATTAAGAAATATACTCCACAATTCCTAGAATCAGGCAAAGGCAGGTATAGTTCATTTTGCAATATTTGGCCACATAAGGCTTCCAGTCATGTTTTCAGGCAATGCTTCTAGTAACTACTAAAGAAGAAGTTAATAGTATAAGGAAGTAAGACAGCACTTGACATTCCTTGTGTTCTAGATTGTCATTTTCACCATTTCTTGTGCTTCAAATAAGTGAATTCTGTGCTAGTTACTTTCTCCAGCTCAGTGGAAGATGTTTTGAGTGGGAAAAACAGCTTTTAAACAAATGTTTTCTTTAGTGTAGAGAAAGAATGATGGCTTCTGAGACAGAGCAGCTCACAGTAAATAATCTCCATTATATGTTGTAATAGGGGGAAATGGCCCTGAGGTGGTTACGTGTGAATACTGACAGTCTGGGAACTTTATCTCACTGCAAGGTGAGAACTGCAAGCATAGGAATCAGATCTTGCATAAGCAGATCTTGCTTGTGACTTCCACAAAGATGAGCTACACAGTGAGTCGAGACGGCAACATGACAAGTGCTTTACTTCAATTTAGTTTTACCACAGAATTTGGTAAAATAAGGTAGGATATGAAAAATACAAAGATGCCACCAATGCAAATGTCAGTAATAGGATGATTTCCTTCCTGATATGTACGTAGAGACAGAGATATCCAGGTACTCCTATAAGCAGATGATTCGTCCTGGAATAACTGCCCAGATAAATAGAGGCAACCTACTGACACAATCTTTTTAGAGCGTTGCCATTGCAAGAGTCATCTTCTTTCAGATGAGAAAGGCTCCATTACACATCTTGATTTGTGATGAAGAATGAGCCTATTAGACCGGTGTCAGACAGCAGAGCCTCTTTGGATTGCCAGAGAGATAAAGAGATGTTAAAGACCTACAGGATGTTTCTAGAGGAGAACAGAAAGCAGGGATTGCTCCATCTGAGCTGCTAACTTTTGTTTTAAGCCCAGTAGAGAGAGCACAGGCTGAAGACATTGTGCCCCATCTTAAAGCAGCATAACTACACTGACACAAATAGAATTGCAAATCAGAATTTTGCCTAAAAACCATTAAATATATGAACCATAGGAACCATGTCAATGTTTGTAAAATAAAATATTTTATATTTTAGACTTATATTGAAAGTCTTCTACTGTTTGAAATTTGCGCAGCTTGAGAAATTAACAAACAACAATCCTAAGTTGTAAGTATCTCTGCTCAATTTTAATTAAAAAGTTATGACTTTTTAGTATATATATGTATATATATATATAAAATGCATGTTAATTACAAAATATGTAATAGCAAAAATTAGGATGTTAGTAGCTTTCTGAAAAAAGTGTACTTTCCTGAAACAGAACTTTTTCCAGAACTTGTATATACTATAAATATATTTCCAGTGCTTAATTATTAATTTGCAAGCCTGGTTTTGTCTTGGTTTGGAATTCAGTATTTTCCCTCAGGTCAGATCAATGCTGAACACAGAATCCCAACGGAATAAAATTATTATTCAAAAAACTTTAAAAAGCAGAGGAAGCCCTTTGCCATTTACATCAAATTATGGCAACGGAACCATTAGATAAAAGCAAGAAGATGAAAAAAAAAGTGATTGATTCAGTGCATCTTTTGAGCTGTGAGATGATGAGTTCATTAATGAGAGTGGTGAGAGAAAGAACAGAATTTTCATACCAACTATTTTAGAGTTTTTAATTTTTAGATGGTCTTGTGACATAAAAATTTTGCAACAGTCAGATTCCTTTTAATGATGGCTCTGGCAAAAAGTCCCCTTGAACAGTTATATACACTTCTTATCATCATAAGACTTCAACATATGGTTTCATTTGCCAATATCTAACCAAAGGATGAAACAAGAGATGGGCTCAGATAGCAAGGAGAATAAATGTGAATGCTTTGGTTTCAAGGTGTTTAAATCAAGACACCTCAGAAGAAAACTCCAGTCTCTGAGTAGCTTGTGCTCTTGGTCTCCATGGATCACCAAAGAATTTATATTTCTTCATTTTACCAACTTTAGTAACAAAATGTGATTCACACCTTCCCCATCCAGTATTTAAATAGATTGACAGATAGGTAGAAAGACAGATAGATAAGTAGATACACATAGTTTGTGTTTATGCTTCTTGTACATGCAACCATAGTTAAAATTTTATTTATCAAATGTAAGTAGAAGTAATTCCTTTTTTGGTGCCTACAGTTTGCAATTTATTTAAGAAATTCAGTTCATCTTTGGAATTACTCTTTTTGTTCATATGTTATACAGTTAAGACATATTTAACATCCTTACTACAAATAGTCCTATGGGGAAGGTGATTTATCTTCTAAATCAGTAAAAGTTTCAAGCACTCACGAAGTTACAAAGACACATCTCCAGTTTAGTTTTTCAACTTGATTTATGAATCAGAGATATTTTTTTCTGTACCATAATGGAAAAAATTAGGAGAGAACAAAGAATTAAAGATGTAGTCAGATTAATAAAGTGACACCATGTAACTTTT
>VYZT01056386.1:10949-22520 GCA_013400735.1 Pomatostomus ruficeps | reverse complement strand
CGCACCCCCCTGAAATATACAATGGGAGATCTGGGATAAATAGCGATGCCCAGCCTGAATTCAGACCACTACTCACACTCCATTTCTTACAATCCTGTCCAAGCTTCCTGCATTTCCCTCTCCAACCAGTGAATTGAAATTTGGATCCCTGTAAAGGCACAGTGAAATAGTCCATGCATTTGTGAAGTACAAACATTCTGGCAAGCCAAAAAGATGCAAAAGTCCAGTAGAAGGCCAGTCCTACTGTATATGCCAGTTCTTTACAGGAGCTGTGAATGGCACTGAAGAGTAGAAAGGAACAGGCCCTGTATCAGTGCACTGGCCCTGCTCAGCCACCCCCAGTAACAGATGCCTTTGGACAGACTGTAAAAATGCCTGTAAGAGTTGAGGTGTTAGAACAAAAGTTTCTGGCAATGCCATCACTAATTATCATGCATGAATTTTGAGATTTAATTTATGTCAAGAGCTATTCAAGGAATTTTTACTTTGGCCAAAATACCCCCAGAAGATGGCATGGTCACTGAGCACAAAAAGCCAAAAATCAGTGTTAGCACATCTACGGACATGCACCCAAACCCAGACTGTGGCTGTTATGAGGATGGGTTTAAAGTGCAATGAGAATCAATGCAAAAGAAGCCTGGTTTTTTAATCAGCTCTCTTTCCTGAGAGCATCTCAAGAGTGCGCAGAGAGAAAGGTGTAGACTGCATTTGGTACATTGGTAATATATGTCTCCTTAAAAAAAAAAAAAAAAAAAATTTAAAATCCCAAACTCCTCTTTCCTAGGGAAATGCAGAGTCCAAAAGGATTTGCTGGCATGACTGTAGCAGAACACATAAAGAATAAATTCAAAATTTGGAAAAAGCTATATTTCTCGTGTGTGCACTGTGCTCTTGTGCAGATACAGAGCACATACAGATACACAGAGCACTCATGGTTCAGGAGGGTCAGTCAGAAGAGAGAACAGGTACAATTTATGAAGAAGAAAAATATTAATTCTGCAGAGGACCAAAATTAGGTCTGCTGTGCCTATGAAAAGGCTTGCACAGAATATAATATTTTCCGGATTCCAAACTAGTTGGCAGCTCCAGTCCTGAAGGTTATAATTAAAGACCAGCTTCACTCTGTAAAAAGTAGTGGCGCTGGCACAGTATTTTTCTTGCTTTTAGGTGATCAGGAAAGGAAATAAGACAGAATGGCAAAGAAAAATCTATGAAGAAAGATGAAATAGTTCCTAAGTTTACTGAATTATCAATTACTGACTGACAGTGGAACTCCTAAAAACTCCACTGGTGCAGTATGACATTCAGTATAGATAGTGTGGCTAACAGTGACTGGTTTTGAAAAATATTGCCTGTTGAAAATGTAATACAGGAAATGTAGGAAGTGTCATTAGGCATGTCAATAAAAGCCAAAGGTACAAGTGATAAATGCTCAGTGCAAAATGTGAGTGTGGGAGAATTCTGTGGGTTTGTGTAAGATCTTCACATAACTCTTCTAAGACATTAAAACTGAACAAACTGGATTTTTGCAGTGGTTCTTGAATTTTTTGTTGTAGTAATTTTCAAATGAATTATGCTGTAACTTGTTACAAACTTCAGTAAGTAGCAACACTGCAACAATCTACATTCAAACCAACCAAGGACTAGCAAAACCTCTGCCTTATTTTAAGAGACTTAAAATGAGATGTCCATGACAGATATTTTTACAAACACATTCTACTATCATTTATGGTCTTGACTTCTGTTAATTCTGAAAAAGACTTTCCATACCTAGTAATTATTTTTTGGGGTTTTTTTTAAACAATCTAAACTCTAATCCTTCCCGTTCCAAAACAAAATAAACAGCCATTACTTACATACTTGTAATTAAATATGGCTCAGCTTTGGAAAATTGAAAGGTTAGTGACAGACACCATGGAATCTAAGCCATATAAGAAATCCCTATCAGTATAATAAAATCTTTCCATTTTGTCAGATCCTTCTCCATATTATTATGTACTTTCATTATCAGAATATCAACATGCAATAAGAAAATTCTTAATAATGATTTTCACATTATCTATAGGTCCTTAAACAGAGGCAGTCTCCATTTGTTTAGACTGAAAGGTTATCCTTACACACCTCTTTATTGTCACTGAAATACTGTGGTCTGATTAAAGTTTAATGACATGGCTGCTCTGGTGATGAGTCTCTGGAGACTACCACGTGCTGACAGACCTATTTGTTTCAAAGACAGCAGAAGTGCTAAAACTACATAAAAGCAGTAGCTGTCCAGTTTCAGATCAGCACTGCCTTCTCTATAGACACACAGTGGAGCAAGTACAGCCTGTGCCTGTGATGTTAATCACACATTGCTCAGAAGGCTGCCTCACAGGGCTTAAAAATAAGCCCAAACAAACAAACAATTACTTAAAAATTATAGATCTCTACCCAGAATTTCTGGAGAGGGCTTCTAAGAGCTTTGCATTTCAGCGTTCCATTTCCTCAGCTGAATACCTTTCTCACATAAGCTATTTCTATTGCACTATGGAAATCTCCAAAGTGCAATAACAACCACAGCATTTACAAGGGTTTTCTCAGTTATGTGCATTATCTTGTCTGTTCATACTAGAGCTAACTAGTCTCTCCAAAGCCATGATAGATCCCCTTCTGCACCAAAGAAAACACTAACCAGGATCTGCTAGTGCAGACTCACCAGCCTAGAAGTGAGTCCTGACAATGCTCCAGCAGAACCAACCACCCATTAGACTGGTTTCACATTCACCTGATCTATTTATGCACCCTTCACACTTCTCGGACAAAGGACAGCTTTGTGCACAGCTTCCTCCAAGTGAAGAGGGAGCTGTTAACTCAGCTCATGAATAAAGCTTCTCCAATGAGTGTGATCTTTGAAGATATGAGACCCTTCTAAATAGAACACACAGAAAATTAAAGACCTGGGTCTACTATTCTTCACTAGGCTCAGAGCCATAAAAGCACAATCTGCCAGGGTGATGCTTTTATCACCCCATACAGCCTGAAAGGGCAAACACCATGTTCCAATGCTGAAGTTACTCTATTGTATGAAAGATTTTGAGAACCAATGAGGTATAAAAATACCAGAAAGAGAACAAAACTCACATGAGAATGTACAGCCTTCACTCCCAAGCTAATTGTGCATTTTTATCAAAGGATGTTTCTATTTATATGTTGTATCTTTGGGCCTACAATTATGAGTCTAGGAGGCCAAGAAATGACTTTTCAATTAAATTTCATTTATCAAGATATAAATCAAGTACTATACAAAATATGCGCACAAACACACTCCAAAGGCAAAATAACCTGTAAAAACATAGAGCTTTACAGAGCAGTTTTCTGTATGAAACCATATAACTTGCAGAAAAAATTTTACACCACAAAATATGAACTATAGTTTACAGCAGAAAAAGCCACATTTATTCCCATCTCCTGATTTTCAAATCAGAATATCATAATCAAAATAGTCTAAGAAATATATTTTTGTAATTTAATAGTTTAGGAGCAGAGATCCTTTTGCCAGAATTAAAATTTAATGGCATTACTCACCTGGACCAATTTTTAACATAACACCTACACAGCAGGGGTCCAATCCTTCCTTCACATCAGTTTACTGTATAATGTCAGAACCAAATACTTCATTTATAGCAGCATAAGAAGATAATCTCCTGGGAGAGGTCACTGAAGTGTGATCTCTTATTCTGCCAATATAGTTGGGTTTTGTTCGGTTTGAGTTTGTTCATGTTTTTCTTAAACAAAATTAATTTCTAATTTTTTCATGTTTCATACAGAAACTGGTACTGGCAAGAACCTAAAGAAGTCAGCATGTCCATATTGTAGTGTCAGTGTAATGCTAAACTCATTCCTTACTGACAGCTTCCCAGCCACTCCCAAGAGCATCCCATGATCCCACAGTAACTTTCAGTGATCGACTGTCCTTAGATTTCCAGTTGTTACCTAAACCAAATTTCTTAAGACTCTGAGAAACCCTGAGTACTGTGGTCTGACAGGACAGCAGACCTTCATAATGCTTTAAATGCGACCACAAATAAAAGATATGAAAATATAAAATTAGACCTAGAAAACCCCTAACCATCACCAAACTAGGACTCATTAAATATTTACTGCATGTTTGCTCTTTCTGGGTATGCTTAACCATGCCAGAAATATTCTGAATTTTGTCCTCCACAAATTCCCAACATACACCATGAACAAAATATCTCTCAAACAATTACAACTAATCTTCTAAAAGCCCTCCAAAAAGCTGGTGGTGGCAATCATACATTTCAAAACTTTTCATTAAAAGAAAAATGTTATTATTTTACTCCTTCTTCTTCCAATCATAAGCAATTCATCCAATTCAAGTGAAGTTGCATTGCATATCCACATGAAACACTCACTTATTTTTCAAATATACCATTCCCTAGATAAATCTTCAATTACCTTTTTAAATGAGGCATGTCTCTGACTCCAGTTAATTGTGCTTTTAGGAATTAGAAGTCAGACACATAGCAGAAGTACATGTGGCTTGTTTCATTTTTATTACTGTTTCCTATATCAAAACGTAAATAACTTAAACACTGAAGTGCAAATTCACTGACAGAAGTCAAAAAGCGCATAGTCAAAAGCAGAGATTTGTGGAATGTAATGCCTGCCTTCACATACAGTTATAAGAGCTTATTTTTTTCACATAAATCAGAAAATTATTTCAGAATGCCATCAAGCTCTAAACACTCCCATCTTCTCCCCAAATCTAGATAAGCTCTTCCAGTTCAAAACTATCAATGAAATTGCCTTTGCCTACTGAAAACCTTCCCAGGGTGTGCCTTATTGCTATTTATAGATCTGTCTTATCCCTAGGTTCCCGTACAAACAAAGTTTCATTCAAAAGGGTTTCAGCTGTTACAAATTTAGGCTCTGATGCAATCCTGCTTCTCATGGATATCTCAAAAAATTATCCTGTAACTTTTGCAAGCTTGCTGAGAAAATACAGAGGATTATGGGTGCGGGGGTCGTGTTATTTAAATTTCCTCAGAAACACAGTAGGTCTGAACTATTATAAAGGGGCTGTGCAGAGGGGCTTTCATTCCTGTGTACCTGTTACAGTGGAAATGCACATTTCAGGTTAAAAACTGGTATTTATGATTCTAGAAATACCATTAGCTACTATGGCGATGAAAATTGATTTCATGGTAATTTTGAAACTTTTAACACCATAGGATTTTGTACGTGACTGTAGGCATCTGTTTACAATCTCCCCTCCTGCAGCTATTTAAACAACTGCACATGGTAATTTAGCAGCCTAAAGTATGAAAAATATGAAAGGTCAGGGTTTTCACATTTATTTAAGTCCTTCTGGTTTGTAAAAAGGTTGCTAGCCTTTTATTATTCCCTTACAAGTTCAGCCCGAGATGCCTAAAATGAGATTGAAGGACTGAAGATTTTTTTTTACTGGTAGTAACTGTCCTGCTCTTCTCATACACCTGCATTTTATTGTCAGCATATCCTGTCATTTATTCAAATACATTGCATGAGCAATTTCTCACATTGCATCTCATGAATATATGATCCACATAGAAAATTAGCACACAGCAGTTGGTACACTCTTAGATGAAAAATCTACCAAAAAAGCAAAGCATTTTTTTCCACATTTTAATTCTATGTTCGTACCACCTATGCAATTTTAATGCTTCAATAGAATCTTACAAGGCAAAGAACACTACAGCTACAGAGAATCCTATCAAATCAAACATTCTGAATTATCAGTTCCATTGGTATTTGAATTTTCTTCTTCAGCCTCTTTTTTGACTTCTTTCATACTTTCTTGTTTTCTACCTGCCTATTGACATGAAGGAAAAATGGATAGTTGTTATTGATAGCTGCTACGAGACCTGTTTAGTAAGTCTTTTTACTTGACCTCTTTTCCTAGGGACATACAAAATATAATACCTATTTAAAAACTAGCTGCTTCCTGCACTTGAAAATTTCACCCAGCAGAACAGTCAAAAATATGGAGCCTGAAAGAAACACTACACTGGAGGATGGCAGCTAGAATTTAGATAAAATTTCCAAAAATAGTTTAGCAATGAAAAATTCCAGTGATTTTTAGGAAGACTCAGAATTCCAGATCCCATTTTCATTAATTATTCAGAATAATTTTAAAATTCTATATGTTTTCTGAAAACAGAGCTGACCCTCATCACAACAGCCTTTTAAGTAAGTAGCAGCCTTCTGAACAACCTCTGGAGCTGCAGGAAGGGGCAAGAGCAAACACACAGCTGTTTTACAATATATCCTCACAGCTCATTGGACATTAGGTTTCGATGCTCAGAGAACAGGGAGAAGCAAAAAGCATTTTTTTCATCTTTATCAAGAAATCAGGGCAGCACAGATGAACTCAAAGAGTGTGTTTGGGAGTGTGTCACCTTCTGTCTACTCTACATGTATCATTACTTTTAGATGCCTAAAAGATTTCAGTTAATGGTACACATGATGGCTATTGCCTACCAGCTGGTTATTATCATCAGCTTTTAACCCAGTTCTGAATAAAATGAGTGCATTACTTTTGCCATAAGAGGAACTGTATGGCTCAGTTTGAGCTTACTGTAAACACCAGCTCCTTTCCCTGTGGAATAATACAGTTGTGATCAGCTGGAACACTCAGTTATAGGAGTTCTCTCATTTACTGGAATGAGAGTGACAACAAACTATTCAGAATGTCAAAAATCTAGGATCAACATATTATTCTTGATTCATCTTTCAGATTTTAAATGCCATCTCCTAGCCCTTTCTCTTCCTTCATTTTATCCAGGGATGCAGGTAGGCTGAAAATAGAGTGAAGGTTTGGGAGCTAGAGAGAGACAGGCAGACAGAGCAGGTTTAATATTTAAACTGGCCTATTAACTCAAAAAAATGAGGTTCTGTTAGAAAAAATTCTCTTTGTAGTTGTAGATATGTACATAGATGAAAAATAAATCATCTCGCAATCCATGCCCTATGGCAAGGAGCTGCATTTCTTAAACGGGGAGCCATGTCAGGCAGTCTGCAGTGAAGAACAAACAACTGTTCACTCTCTTTTAACTACATTCAACAACTCTCTTGGCCAAGACCATCTTTCTCTAAAGCTCCTGGCCATTGTCAGTAAGAATCTTGTCAGCCAGATCTGTTCTGATATAAATTAAAGTAAGTCATGTTACTTACTTGTTGCAACACATTATGACACATCTTCAATTCTGGTTTGTTAACTGAGGGTGCTTTAGTCACAGCCCAAGTACCCATCTCAAAGGGAAAAGGACTTTGATTGACAGAACAGTATTTTGCAACTCTAAAAAACCCCAAACCTAAATCAAATCAAAGCAACAAACAAAATAAACAAGGTATTGGACAACAAACTTTGTCTAAACATATTAACATATAACAAGTAACAACCTAATCTTCAATGTAAACAATGTAACAAATGCAAATCTACAAGCAAAATACACCTGGTGTTTGGGGTAAAAGATTTGTCCCTCTACAGTGTCAGTGCTCAAACCAATCTATTGAACAACACAAAGGGAATTATGCAATCTGACAGCACAAGGTCATTGCTTATGCACTATAATCACACAGTAATCCAGCCAACTGTAATATCCATTTCAGTAAACAAACATCTAGTAGTCAAATATAAACCATGTTAGATGACTTATATTTAAAAAACTTTTCAGTAACTACACAACAACCATGTAGCACCCCTTTTACAGTCATTGGAAAAGGGATATAGTTTAGTAAGGGACTAACTCAATATCCAGCAAATCTGTGTGCACACACCAACTGCACAGCAAACACGGGTAAGGAGGATAAAGAGAGATTCCTTCACAAATACTGGTTGCTTAACACTAATGTCCAAAGGCCCCTATTAGGACTAGAACCTGATTGTCCTAACTGGATCAATTTTTTTTTTATTATGTAAGAGAGATGGTCCCCGTACTCTGGATTTGAATAATATCATATTTATTCTGGATATATTATGCCTATGTCCAGAAAATGACAAAATGCTGAGAGGTTTCTGAATCTGCAACATGCTAAGCTTTCCACCTCTGTACTTTTAATTAGGAGAGTTTTGTACAAAGCAGCTAAAAGGACAAACAAAGAGAAGTAGAAAGCAAATGCTGTTTCCTCCACTACCATACAATATCTATCTATTCCTGAAAATACCAGCTAGTTACAGGGTCAGTACAGAGTTGGAGAGTTCCTGAGACAAACCAAGCCACAGTTTTTGAGGAGAGGTTTTCACTGCAAGTGAACAAAACTTCAAAGCTACTGAAGCATAGACTCTTCTGAGTTGAAAGAGATCTCTTGAGAGCATTAGTCCAACCCACTGCTCAGCAGGGCAATGCTAGAGCAGGTTGTGCAGGACCATGTCCAGATGGGGTTTTGAATATCTCAAAGAATGGCCGGAGTCTAAACAAAGTTTTAGTGTAAGTTTGGCTCCCTCTGATTTTCAGGAATGACTGACACATTTTCTTAGGAGACAGTCAGCTCAGTTTGGTGCTATTGTTTCGTTTTCTGCCAGCTCAAACTAACAGCTCTGCAGCAGTTTATTCTACTTATCTTCCCAACAGAAGGGCTGACTAATTGTTTTCAAGTAGGCCTTTGGGTTTTTATAAAAGCTGAAATCAGCAAAATCTTTACAACTGGAATAGTCTGTACCCTTAAAACACAAAAATATTGTATTCTCTGGCCATAACCTTCTGTCATCCAGTATGGGAACAGTGTCCTAGGTTGACACATAAAAGACAGACAGCTAACTAAAATGCCACAGTATTCTCCTCCTGTTGCCAATTCACATCTAAAAGCTGAGGGAAAAATACACTCCTGGTGACAGCTTTGAAACAAGTCAATGTGTGACAATAATCAGTTCTCTTCTGTCAAGTTGGATTCCAGGAAAAAGAATAGGTTTTTTAGGCTATGTGCCAACATTGTCAAGGAATAAGAACAAAGCCACAAAGTAGTACTTGGCTAAATCCCTCAGAAATAAAGACTATGGGCTTTCAGTGAAGAGGAGAGCTGACTACTTTAGAAAAGGACAATTCTGGTAGATTGTGAAGAAGCCAAGTTGTAATGGCTGGCTCAAAGAAGGGCTCTGAAATAGTGAGAAGAAGCAATAGAAGAGGACATGTCTGTGCAACAGGCTTGTGGAGTTTCTGCAGGATGGCAGAAACAGAAAATATTTATTAATGCAAAAACAAAAAAGAGAAGAAATCAAATTACATGGTGAGAATCAGAGGGCTTCACATCCACTACAAAGATATGATAAAAATCGAACAAAGAACCAGTACATTGGCAGTGTCAGAGCTATCTGCTGGAGAGAGGGACAGATGAATGGCAGTGTTTATGAAGGAAAAATGGGGGTTCAGAGCCATATCACTTCAGGGACCAAAAATCAAACATAAAGATGAGACTGAGCAACATATATGCCCACCCCTAATGAGAGAAAAACCTCTCCTCTCTTCTGTCTCAGAGCTCTTCCCTTTTGACAAATCACAAGAGCAGACAATTTGAAATTAGAAAGTAGAAAACCGGTTATGAACTTCTGGAGTGACCACATCACTGAGAGAAAATGGTCATTTCCTCTCTCAGTCCCTAACTGAAAATCTGCCTGTCTTTCTGCTTCACAATAGAAGCAAAACATTTCAACAATACTGAAAAAGCTGTTCCACAAACCCAGATATAGGAATGTGAAAATCATACCTATAAATCAAGTAAGTCTTAACCAGCTTTAATTGGTAGCCTAATTGCAGCCCAAGATACACCTAGGTAGCATCACAAAAATGCTGGCATTGAAAGAGACCTCTGGAGATCATCTAGTCCAACCCTCTGCTAGGCTGTTGTGTCTCTATTTCCTCAGCTTCTTCACTTCACATTTAAAAGCCAATACTTTGCTTTGCTTTGATTTACCTTTCAACGTAGCTGTTAGCCTTGCTGTCTCCTATGTCACTTGACATGTTGACAGAAGGTGTAAGCCATATTCTTAGCACAAAATCTTAAAAGATATTTTAAAAGTAAGATGAAACTTCCTTCTCTTGGTTATGTTAAAGTTACCAAGAACAAACCCTTCAGGTAGCCTTTCTTAACAACACAAAGTGTTGGTTTAGTAGTTAAATTATACTGTGCCTCTGGCCAAAGTTGTTCAAGCAATTGCCACATTGTAAACTGGAATAGAGAACAAAGTCTGATTTATGATATAAAATAATTCTCTCCACATGCCCCAGGCCCTTCCAAAATCCACTAAACTTCACAATTTCATAATGTTGTGCCAACTAAAGGGAATAGCAAAATGTAGAAAAGGCAAAGGAATGATGTATTTTAAGAAGAGAAACACTGAATCTTTACTGCAGAAAAAAAATAAAAATAGCTGTCCAAACATGGCTTTACTGCCCTTGCCACCTGCCCTTCCTCTTTGTCTTTGAATTCACTCGACAAATCTCTGAACAGTGCACTGACTAAAGAGCGGGGCTCACTATACGTGAGTCAAGCTTTCAGCAGCATTTGTAGATTTGTGTAAGTTCTTGCCATGGTTTTACTGCTGAAGTCCTGTTGAGCAGGGTTTGCTACATAACTAACAGATGCATAATACTCATCAATTAACTGGACAGAGCAGATCTTGGGCTTTGACCATGATCCTAAACTTACTGAAAACAAATCTTAACAGAAGTGGAATTTTGCCAGCAACTACAAGGCGATGTCAGTAGTCTCCAGCTCTCCAAATTTTACACCTGAGCCAAAGGGACTCCTGCTGAACCCAGGAGGCTCTGGGTTCAAAACTCGGTGTTTGTACCCAGCATCACTTGTGATTCAGTCGCTTTTAATCTCTCCTTTCATGACTAGAGACCAATGGTAATGACTTGCACTGCACAGATTCTCTGACATGGTTATGCAAACACGCTGGAGCTGAGCGTCAAGGCATTCGGTATTTTCTTGAAAAGAAAAAGCAAACAGAAAAGGATTTGCTGAAAGTGACCAAATAAAATAGTCTGAATGAGCTCAAAACAAGACGTAAATGGCAGTTAACTCTAGGCTCCTTCTCTAAATACTTGAGTGTCGCATCTGAGACAGACAGAAAGAAATCCCCGTCATTTAAATCACATGTTTAACGGGGCTGGGGCTCCAAGAACATCATGACATTCGCAACGAGGGCTCAGCAAGGATCGCCCGTTTGTCCCTGGAGTCACACAGCACCTCCCTATCACGTCCCTGTTCCCACACTGCAGCCAGAGCACAACGCCAGCAACTTCTGCAGCCGTCCTGAACTCCTGCAGCCGCTACATCCATCGCTCCAGCGCACAGCTCCCGACCGGCCGCCGCCTCCCGCATGCCCCGGCCGGGTACCGGCTGCGAGGCAGCGGTTCGCAGGTGCGAGGAGTCGCAGGCGCGACGCTGCTCTGCGGTGGGACGGCCCTCGCCCGGGCTGCCCATGTCCGGCGTGCCGCGCTCGGCCCCGCCGCAGCCCGCAGCGTCCCGGGGAGTGCAGCGCCCCACGGCACCCGGCCGCGAGGGAGGGCCGGGGGAGGTGGCAGG
>VYZT01056386.1:0-10932 GCA_013400735.1 Pomatostomus ruficeps | reverse complement strand
CGCGCCCGCGGGGCCCCGCGCGCTGCCGAGCACCCGCCCGGGCTCGCCACGGCGCGGGGAGGAGTCCCCGGCTGAGGACGGGCGCGGTGGAGCCGCGCTTCGGCTGTGCGCTGCCCGCGGGGGAGCGGCGGGGCAGAGCCACTGTCGGTCGCGGAGGGGTTGCGGGAATTCGCGTGCGGCTGCGGAAGGGCAGGCGGCGCGCTGCACCTGCTAGAAGGTGGTCGGTCACCCGCTGGGGCTTTGCTCCTACGCCTGAAGCAGGAATTAGAGGGCTTTTCATACAATAGAAAGAAAAAATAGACTTTGTCGTCTAAATTTGCTTTAACAGCTGGCTTTGATGCCGTAAGCATCTCAAGAGAGTCGGTAAGTTAATTAGTGCTTAATGATGCTTTTAGAATGTTGTGCTTAAATCACTTCGTCGCGTGTCCGCTACCTAGTAAATCAGATTCTTTCACGATGAAAGAAAAACCTAAAAATCACTATAGTTCTGTTATCCTGGTTCCACCAAACGCGCATTTATAGCATTCATTAACAACCGATTAGCGCAAAACTTCCTGCAAGACAGAAATAGATACACAGATAGCAGGAGCCTACCGGAGATGCAAGATGTGGTTAAGCATAATTTTCAACAATTGCAAGTAAATTGCATTTTGATGATAGCAGGCAGACAGAAGTATTATAGAAATTGTACCATTTAAGTGTGACACAGACTATCATAGATAAAAGGCATATGTTGTCAATTATTACAACTCGTTTTGGTTTCGTTACCTCCAGTGCAAGGGCTCAATGAGTTGTAAAAAACCGACAGAAATAAAGTTTGGAGAACGCACAGCCTTAAAAGGAAGGTGGTGAAATGATGTATAAGTACCTGAACACACAAGAGGAACTACTTGGGGGAGGGAGGAACGAAGACACCTGAGTGGGTGATAATTACTTGCAGGAGAAATTGTTTCTATTTACTAGAAGGAAATAAAAAGCTTTAAAGCAATCCCTTAGAGAGACTGGATTGAATAGTCTTTCATATCAATAAATATTCACTGACCAAAGCTTAATAATGCTTTTGCACTTTGACCTGAATTGTCTGATCTAGAAATAGTCCTTCTCAATTTTTCCCTTGGCATTTCAGGGTGAAAAAAAATGGGTTTAGCTTTTTATTTTTTGTTATTAATCATGGCTAATAATTTTTATGCATTTTTTTACACAATGAATAACAAAGAGATTGTACAAACTTTAGTATTTTATGGGAAGTTACAATCTGAAAGAGAGAGGGATGCAGACTTTAAGGCAAGAGAGACTTTTAGGTTATCTGATACAACATCTTGTATTTCACACTCTACAAAAATAGGGTAGAATGCAATCTTAACCCCAGGAGAAACAGACATCCCAACGAGACAGTCTTTCCAGGTATCAAGAACTGGACAAGCTGATGCTTTCTTTGCTTATGGTCTTGTTATTGTTACATATTTACCTCCTCATAAGCCTACAACCATCTTCCAACTCCACATGACTGTTACTAAGCTTTTCACCCCTGTATGAAGGAACTGAGGAAACCAATCCTACTCCATTCCAGAGCTCTACCATCTGGTCATCTTTTCACCTCTGCTATAGGCCTATTAACCCAGATAAAACTGCCTGTTTCTGTAGCAAGGCCAAGGCTAATCTTATTCATGTGATCAACTGTACCTCTTTCATCTTTCTGAAGTGATTCTCTTCCCAGAGCTTAAGCAGGTCAGACTTCCAGACACCAAGAACTACAGGTCTCCATTTCATCTCTTTTATCTGGTGAGGCTGATTGTTGACAGCTGCTTGTTATTTGTTAATCAAGGTAACCCTTTCTTTGCTGAAGCTTCAGCTCTAAGCTTTCTGGCTGTGAATAAGGATCACAGGACTCCAGGAAAGAAGGTGACCAGAACAGCAAGTAATTTGTTCAGGTCATTCCTGCCTTCACCAGGAAATCTTGTGGGGAAAAAAGCACACTTGGGAAGCCATGGGAGAGAGAACTTATCATCATACACCTTCAGCTCACTATATCCACCATGCAATATTTAGGCAATTTTTAATTGAGATCTGGTTACAGCAGCTGTTGAGAAATGCAAACTTTGAATGTTAGCATTTAGGAGTTAGCTTTATTGACCTCACCAAAGAAAGTTTTCACTGTCAAACTCTTAAAAATCAAAGGTGTTTTTCATTTTCCGTTCAGAATCACTTCAGACATTAACCTGTTTCTATAGCTGTTTATGCCTGATCTTAGTCACCTATACACATCTTCCTAAATCAAGGCCACAGCTCTGCCCACTTGCTGACTATCACACACTGCCATCATTCCCGGAGTTCAGCAAAACTCAGGGTGCACATTAATTCCTACTCAGTGGTGTCCCTTCCTTTGGCTTCCATAGCTGAAGGCAAATAAAAGCCCTGGTTTGGGATGCCAGCAGTCACTGCAGAGCAGGAGAGTGGCCTTCAGGCTTCCACTGATAATTTAGCATTTCCAGCAGCAGCTTCTTGCAGTGAACTCTTAGCCTAGGGGTCAGATGACCAGCTGCAGAGAACTGCACAGAGCTGGTAGCTGCCACTTTTCCTTCAAGCAGCTAAAAGACATTGTTGGTGCATGTTGCAGTTGGGAAGCTTGGAAATGTGATCTATAAGGATTTATTGTTTGTGGTTTTTGTTTGTTTGTTGTGGCTGGTTTTGGTTTGGTGGGGTTTTTTATAGTGGAGGAAAAACACCCCCACATAAAAATCTTAAATATACCAGCTTGCAGTTTGCCTTTTCAAGTGAGAGACAAGAAGAAAAATGCTTGAACTTTTTACACATGAGGCAGGAACTTCTTGTTTCTGTCCCCTGTGTTAGTGACTGTCTGGGATGCTGCTGCATAGCTGCTTAAGGATATACAACCACCCCTTTCAGCAGAACTGCAGTTTCTCTGCTCAAGCTTACGAAACCAAACCTATAACTGTATGCAGTTTTTGGCCAATCGTGTATCTGAAAGTAATATTAGCTGCCAAATAAAAGTGTTCCAACATGTCTTTTGGACTGGCACATGCTTTCAACACACCTTTTGTGTAAATACTAGACAGAAATGAGCATTCTTCAATTCAGAATTGGAAACAGCACTGGGGCTTAGAAGCAACATTAGACTGAATAGTGATTCAGAAAAATGAAAATGCATGTACACTCAACAGAGATGAGAAGTAGCAGGTTTTACATTTTAAAAAGTGAAAAGACAAGCCCAAAGAAAGTCTGATTATTTCTGAGAACTTGTTCTGCATGTAATACAAGTGTTGTATCACTAACACAAAATGATCTTTGCTACATCTCAAAAATACCTGGTGTGGCACATAGTGCACAAAAAATGGCTCGGAAAAGCCTTTCTGATTTTACAGGATTCTGGTGGAAACCAAACACTGTTTACATTGATGAACGTGCTAGGGTTGACCACAGATGTAAAGAGGTCAGCCCTATTTAAAGGGCTTTAAGATATTTAAGATATTTAAAGCTGAGAAGAGATCCAAGAGCTGTGGCTGTATCAGAGCTTCCTGACAGGCATCAGGCATGTGGCACATGCTCAGTGCCACTGGAACTTACACTGTCACAGACAGAGCTGCCAGCTGCTCTTGTGGTCCAGCAAAGCAGCCTGGATCTTGTATAACAGAGAAGACAGATTTGGTGGCTTTGTACTAAGATGTTTTCAGGAATGAGTGAAATAAAGCTTTGATCCTTTAAGGAGACAAGATTGCAGGCACAGATGCCACAACTGTCGTGGGACTAAGCTACAGATAACTATTAATTTGAATAAATCATTAAAGAAAACAGAATGTCAACAAAAATAAAATAAAACAAGCAAACAGAAAAGCAGCACATGAACAGAAATCAATACTAAAAATTTATTCTGAAAAGTTGTCAGTGATAAGTGAAATGATATAAGTGAAGACGAGTGATAGGTAGTGTTTAATGAGACTGACCACATAGACCACATCTTACAGGTCTATTCTCCATATTCTTTCACCTCTATGAGTAAAGGGAAACCAAATGTATTATAAATCTTATTTAAATAAAAGAAAGCAAATAGAGAGATCCCCTGAACAAGTGTGTAATGTCAGAACTCCCTTTATCAGGAATACATACATTAGAGCAGCAGCTGGCGTCACATATGAGGATGAAATTTGTTTTTCTCCACTCATGCAGAACCAGTACTACAGCCCAGCCAGAGGAATCAGTTTAATACTTGCTGGGTATGCTTTTTATTTGCAAATTAGCAGATGAATTTATCAGAAATTATGAGTGAAGCAGCCAGAAAATTTATCTGATAAGTTTCAATATTCACTAACTTCTTCCAGTGTTAGTTTGAGTGTCAATGGGAAGAATTCCCAAAATAACATGCCGTGCCTTGTTTTCATGGGCAATTACTTTAAGCAGTTCACTAACCTGGCTAACCTGTGTTGTTAAACATAGACAAAATTCTCAGAGTTGCTTTCCTTCAATGACGGAGCAAAGAATCAGCTAAAACCAGAAGGAACCTAAATTGTCAAGGGTGGTAAGTCTGTGCGTGAGGAGTCTGATCCCTTGAGGAATGGGACTGTGGGTGAAGGGAGGAGGGAGACTTGTCCAAGTAGTAAAGAAGTTAACTATAGAATTCCCATGCTTTTTTTCACTAACCCACTTGCACATTACAGTGACAACACCATACCACTTATGTCCAGGCTTGGCATCTCCACTTCTTCCTTTATTTAACCAATCCCATCTGTTTTGAATCCTTTAATCCTGCCTACCTTTTAATCCTGCCTACCCTAGCTTCCCACATGAAATTCTCACTGTTTTCCTGAAAACATCCATTAATCTCCTCTTTCAGCTCCAGCTCTAATCCCGTCCATCCCTTCTCCCCTCTGTGACTGCAGTAGTTGCAGTAGTGTTGGTCACACTGTTCACAGTCTGCCTGTACCAACCCTTCTCCTCCTTCATTCAGTCCTCTGCTTCTCCACACATATTTCCCCTAGGACACACTTGAGAAATAATAACAACTATCAGTGATAATCTGAGACATTCATATTTTGTTGCTATGCTGTTCATTTTGTACCTGATTTAGGCTGTGACCTCCTCCCAGTAATTGTTGTAGACACACTCACTACCTCATCAGGATTTTGTCATATCCATTACACGCAATAGGTAGGTGGTTTTTATCAAAGTTATATTTCCTCTTGGTTGTGAAATCACAATTTCTTTTGAATCTAATTATTCTTGAGTGCAGTGTAAGAAAGCTTCTTTTGTAAATCTTGATTAAATTTAATTTATAGTTGAAAGAAAAAGTTCTTTTCTAAAACTGCTAACATAGAACTTGATGCTGCAGTATATATTTCACTGCTGGTGAAATTCAGCACTGGTCAGCAAGTCCTCTATAACCCTAAGTAGTCACTTTTGAGACTGGAACTTACCCTTCATGCACTGTCCTGAGCTGGCTCCATGCACTTGCAATAACTATCTTCCAAGTATTATGGAAGCTTTCTGTTTCCTGGAAGAGTTTTGATCTATTATATGAACTGCTGAAAAACTCAGATTCATTGAACAAATACGTTGTTGTGGTGTATTTAAAACTTTAAACAGGAAGATGCACAGAGTTCCATGGGACTTGTATTTTCTTTCAGCAGTGAAACACTTCTGTGGTCCTCATGTAGTCCCTATGAGATTGTATAGTTATCAGAATTTCATATACAGACATTCCATCAGCAGTGGAGCTGTTCATTACAGGCAGTGGCTCTTCAGAATATTAAAAGTAGAAAGAAAGGGTGTCTTTCTGTTTTTTCAGGACTGTTTTAATTAGGTCCCAATCTGTTTCCCCTAAGATTCATTTATAATCATCTATGCTATTTCAATTTGAAAAGGGAAGAGATCAAATCAACAGGGTAATGTTTCAACAACATACTTATAGATTGTTCCTCTTCTATGTTGTCAGGGCAATGTCCTCTTTCTCAGTGAAAAATGTGTATTACCATTGCAGACATCTAATAAAAATGAACAGGTCATTTACTTTTAAAAGGAAAACATTTGTGTGCCATGGTGTTGAAATGAAAGCCCATTATCCTCACATAAACTCTGAAATAAGACCTTCCCCTCAACTGGAATAAAAAAAAAAATGCTTCTTGAATATGTAAAATTACAGAAGTAATAGCACAGCTATTAGGGAGCTTAGTTAAATGATCACATTGTATCTGCCAGTACCTTCAATCCTAACATAATACATACCATAAATTTGGTGAAATCCAATGGTCACATTGTCCACATTCCTAAATGTAGCAAATATGACCTGTATTGGTGTTTGCATGATGTAATTGAAATGTTAGTGGAGCTACCAAACACAGAGTTTTGGTACTTTTACAAGTATACCCATACTTCTCAGGTTTTGGAAATCTGTGCATTATGGAACGGTGCATCTGACTATAAGAGAGGTGTCTTTTGGTACTAGCATCAGTAGCAGATTTTCATTTCATACAAGAAAAATTAATTCATAGGTAAGTACAGATTTGTTGAATGCAACAGGTGATTTTCTGATTCACAAGGCAAGGCTTTTAAGACATCACATATTAGAAAAATAATTAACTACCAAAAAAACAGTGATAGACCATAAACAAGCAATATAAATACAAGTACTAGTCCACATCCAATAATGAAACAAACAGATAGTCTGTAGGGCCAGGTTTACTTTGCATAGATTGCTTTTGGATGCACAGAACCAGACCTCCATATTAACTGTGTCTTTCTGTAGCTGCAATTGTTACAGTTAGCCCACACTAACAAAACAATAGTGATTTGGTGAAACCTGCATTTAAGTGCATCCTTCTTTTTTTGTTCCTCTGAACTGAAAGAACTTAAACTTTGTAGTGTTGATCAGAGTAAAATTTAAACACACCCAAAGACAGGAAACAAGAGGCAACCTCTACTCTTAATGAAGTTAATAGGAAGAGCTGGTTTGTATTTTTTTCCTTAAGTGTAAGTGTAGAAATACACTTACTCATTTGGCCAGTACTCAGGGAATCACTGCAGGCACTGATGAGGTTGTCTGAGGGCTTAACCTGAGCTCAGTCGGTGGTGCAGATGGTCCTGCTGGACCTTGAGCATCCCAGTGAGAACAAGTTAACCATGTCAAGCCCAGGTATCACAGCAGTTTCATAATTAATCTGAAGTTCATTGCAAAGCAGTGACAGTTTATCTACATCATGCCAGAAAGAAAAAAATCTTATTAATTAAATTAATAACACATTGACCTGATTCACTGTTAGACTCCCAGAGATCATGTCTCATGTTCACTATATGGAGTATGAAAGGATGTAGGTTCTAGGGCATAGAAAGAAGCGTTCATCTTGCCAGAGAAGCTCAATCGTAGTTTCTTGGACTGAAATCTCATGCTTTTTTTAAGCTGATATAATTGAGGAAAAAGTTGTAATGTTGCCTTCACCTGCCACTCAATCCTGTTAATCACATTACAGTCCATGGAAAAAAAGTTTCACAAATTGAAGGAAGTTAAACCAAAGATGGTGTTTACAGTATTGCACAAAACAGAATGTACAGAATTGCACAAAAGCATGTTTTACCATATTAGAAGCAAGTTAATTAGAGGCAGCTTCATTTTGTTCACATGTCTGACAAGGTTATCATGCTTTTTTTAAAAAAGCATGCTTTTAAGCAAATGAGTTTTGAGATTTTGTATTCTGTCTTATCACAGATTGTATTCACTGATTTATTAACACAGCATCAAAATTGATGAGATTTGTCTTTCTTTGGGATATTAGTAGCAAATCAACAAGCATGTAAAATATGTTAAAATAAGATTTGTTGTGAATAAGCAATGACAGAATGTATTCTTTGGCATTAAAATAAGCAGAATGTACCCTGATGTTTTAACTAGATAGTTTATGAATGTAACTGCAGGTAGTCACAGAAACAATACTGTATTAAAGAGAATAGGTAATTTCTGTGAATATTTCAGATGAAAACATTTATTTTTAGACTATTGTTTTACTTTTCTAGTATCATTAGTCAAGGTAAAAACATATTGCTTTCTGAACTCTATTATAATCCTAAACAATGTTTTGGAGGGTTTAGCAAGAATCTAAAGCAACTTGGCTTTCTTTCAGATCAAAAGGGCTGGGAAACAGAATGGAGTTGGTGAAACATATACATTTACTAGAAATAATACATTTACTGCATAGGTACTTTTGAAAGTACTTTAGATACTGTTAAGATAAAATATTTACCATCATCAAAATGAGTTTAGTAGGGACCAGTATCACAACTCTGTAGTGTCATTTTGACCAATTATTTTTTTAATGTGTAGATATGTTGGTATAGCTGCCTGACCAAAGAAACAAATAACAATAGACTACAAATTGCCTTCATTTTACAGCTGTAGAAATTATGTTACAGTTGGGCAGTGTTATTATTACTGAGACAGAGGAAGAAGAGCAGACCCCCTTCAGAAGAATATCAACCAAATCTCCTGGCATTGCTCACAGCAGCAAGTCTTGGTTCTCTTGTGGTTGAGTAGAAGGGACAAATGCAAGCATTTGGGTTCAAAACACCTGCTTAAATCTGTTCTGTCAAACAGGAGATCAAAATCTCTTTGGTGGCTTCCAAAACACTTGCAAAGCCACCATGGTGTTGAGGGTGAGACTGATCTGTTTCACTTGAAGCACTGCCTCCTTTGTGCCTGAGAGCATCCACACAGACTAAGCTGGTTATGTGCTGGTTGGAGGGATCGTTCTGCACTGTCACTGTCCCTGTGTCTTAAAAGCCATGGCATAACATGGGCTCAGCTGGTTGCATGCCTTACAGATTCCTGATAAGAGGAACTCCTGATCACCTCCCTATTTTTCTCCCTCTACTCTGATTTAGATCTCAGAAATGCTTCTCTTCCCCGCCTCCCCCCCTAAAAAGGAAAAATAAAAGAAGAAGAAAAAAGTTGTCGTTCTTTACTGATCAGTTCTGTGGCTCACTGGTGGCTGGGGAGTCTTCAGGCATTTAGAATAAATATTTTGTTATAATTTCCTATAGTATTCAGGGACATTAACTTCTGTGGTAGGGAAAGGTGCATCTTCACTACACTGAAGTCAATTCTCATGATTTATAATAAAGAACACTGTACAGCCTGATACTATGACCACTTAGCTTGTCATATGCGTACTTTTCTTTTTCCAAGACCTCAAACTGTTCCACAATTCAGATTCTATGTTGAAAAATCTGGTTTTCCAGTATCAGCAGTCCCTTTTCACTAACAGCTTTGCCCTTTACCTTTTTTTAAGTAGCTGAAAGGGGTGCTGCAACAGTGGGAAGTTCCTTAGCTTCTACTTTAAATATCTGTATTTAGGTTCAGACAGGTCACCCCTTTCTTAATCTCATATTTCCAAAGCCAGATTTATTATTTCTGTGGAGAGCTGGTACAAAGAATTTCAGAAAGTCCCCTGAACATTAGAAAAATGCCATTCAAAAGATGAAAGTGGTGTTCACCTTCTGATCACGCAAATAATCCTGACTACCAACCACATTTCAATTACACAGGTACAGTCTATTTGATTTGTAATCAATCTCAAAAGGAAAGCACAGGAACAGTTAACAAGTTTTGATTAGGTACATGCATTTTCTATTCAAATAAAATAATGACATATGCATTTACTTCTAAGTTATGAACATCTTTGTCACATTACTCTTGCCTTCAGAAATACTCAAAATCTGTCTTGAATACAGTCACTGAAAAGCTTTTGTAAATTAAATTTGAGATCTTTGAAGGGTAACCTTTAAAAAAGGTTGTCACATAGTGAAATACTTGGTTGCATATGCTGTGCTTTGAGGCCTCTTTTGTCAGTGTTTGACTGTTGTTGCTCTGGTGCTCCAAATGAGAATCACACTGCATGGGTTGATGAGAAAAGCTGGTTGAGAAGCTTGGCTGTGATGTTTGGCTACATAATATAAATAAGATGCCAAAAATATATAATGAACGAGTTAAGGCAAAATTTACAAGCTCCACATGGAATCATTGGTGTCTTCCTGTCCATGTTCCACTGGTTGTCCTGAAATGCCCAGCTGACAGTTTGCGTGCAGCAAAGGGATGAGAGGAGCAGGCAGTGAACATGAGTTGTTTGTTAGAGACAAGAAACACCTAAAACAGACTGGGAAAAATTACCCAGTGGTTTATGGCATGAAAGCCTAATTTGCAACATCTTTGATTTCATCTTGAAAAGTGCTGAGAATTTCCATTTCTAGTTGATCTCTATGGGAGCTGCTTGCACATTTGCTATGTATTTAATTTGGACCAAATTTCACCAGTTTCCAGCTGTGTCACAATGTTTTTTCCATTCTTTTTAAAGGAGGATCAGATAACATCATACCTTTGGACTATCACATTGTGCTGCACTAACAACATAATCTGTATTAAGAATAGGCATTGCCATCAAAAATGTAGCAATAATATAAATTTCTTAATAAATGCACAGTCATGAACATTTTTGCTAGACTGGAAGAACAATTATTTCATCTTTTGTCATCCTTTTCACAGCATGAGGACTACTACTATTGTATGTACTCCTACGTATGCTAAGTGAATAAGGAATATTTTGTGGGACATATTTTTAAGAATATTTCAGATTTTATGTTGTTTTTTGCTGACTTAGTAGGCTTAAATAGTAGCAAGCCTATTGCTTTGCTGTAGAAGAAATGAAACTGCCTTATTCTGATGTTTCTGTAATACCTGTGCCTGTATCTCTCTAAAATCATCTTTCCAATCAGCACTGCTCACTTAAGTTATGTGTATACAGACTAATTGCTCGAAGAATCCTTCCTTTAACAAGATCTTTTATCTTCCCTGCAGTCAAACCCTAAACAGAGCCTTAGTTTCCCACTGGCTGGCACTCCAGACCTGAGTACAGACTCCTTGCTTTTGGGGCAGAA